>JAFVLL020023856.1:0-27745 GCA_021397915.2 Tor tambroides
GACAACGTGATTAATATTCATGAATCCAGCAGCTCGTTAATCCTTAGTGCGTTTTATATTGTTCTTAGTAGAATCATAGTATGATTATTATCTTACCAGTATTATTGATAGTTTTTTTCCCCATTTTACAGAAACACTGAATGACCAAAAAAGCACCACCACCAGTCCTAAGTTCAGTTAAAATGACTAATATGCATTCATACATGGTTACCAAGTTTTAATTCTAATTGCTAAAGTTCTATCATTAAATAATACTTGATTATCATAATATATTTATAATGCTTGACTGACTGATGTTAAGAGTGTAATTTTACATATTTAAAAAGATGTGCCATTTTCCAAACATTATATATTGTTTTTTGCTCACCAGTCTATCTCTATCTATATCTATCTATCTATCTATCTATCTATCTATCTATATATATATATATATATATATATATATATATATATATATATACATATGGTGAAGCACACCATAAAATAATTGTATCAATTCATACAGGGCTAGTAGTACATACAGCTGTATAACCAGATACACACCTAGGTATCGGAATCGGTATCGGGAAGGGAAAAAGGGTATCGGAACATCTCTACACATTTCCACTTGTTATTGAGATGTACGTTCAACAGGATGAGTATCTGAGCATGTGCGGTACTGACAGTACTGCTTGTTTGAAATTAAGGTCAATTCTGATCAGTTGTGATATGCAAAGTCTATTACTGACAGAGAAATAAGTGCTGATGTATACATAAAAAACAAAATAGGAAAAAATAATGGCTTTTACTTGTCCAACTTACTTCACCTGGCTCATGACAACAGAAAGATTAAAACACTTTGAAGGAATTAAGGAATTAGTCATTTAATTAAGTGTTCTGGTGAAGTTCCTACTTACAAGTTCGGAAATTACAACATTATGTTCAAGATTTCTGGTCTGAATAAAGTGGACTTTTGGCTTTGGCTTTAAAGCTGGACAACTGTAATACTTTTCTCTCTCATTTTGACTTTCCAAAAAGGCTAGAAGCTTTATAATGCTAATGCAGTATAAATAGGTGCACATTTGGTGAAACTGATGTCTTATCTTTGTACTCTATGATTCCAATGTTGCAGTAGAGAATGGTGGTAAATGTAGTCTGGTCGCATAATATTGCTTCCTCATAAACCAGTGTTTTCTGGCTAATTTTATTACTGTTCTTCATTGACGATACATAAAATGTGCATTATGGTTTTGCTTTATCATAGTTTAAGCACAAAGAAAGAGTTTTTAATGGTCATTTGGTGAGTTTATGGTGGCGTCCATTTGCATGCGGCATGTGAAAACAACTATTACGACATGACTTGAACTTTTTCCTCCCATTCCAAACCCATATGACTTTTTTCCACCATAGTACAGGAAAGAAGAAATTTTAAAGATGTGATGTAATGGAAGTAGCAACAGATCTTTTCTTCTGTATTCTCATGTACATCTGAGTGAAACAGATGATTGAAAAAGACAAATTTGTAGAGCGAGAATCGATGAAAGCAGATCTGAATACGAGCGTTTAAACAGAAGAAATGATAGGAAAAGTATGTCATGCATCACCAAGTTGTTTAACTGGAAGACTGAGTAACATTTTGATTCAGAATTTTGAGGTAAAAATGACATTTTTTACATGGATGAACAGTTCAGTAAGATCAGTGAGATTAATTTTAGGGTGAATTTCCATTTCATGTTGACAGAAAGCACCACAAACACCATAAAAGTTGCTTTAGCTGTAACTATGATCCCTTTAAATCTAAGTGAAAAACAGAAGCAGGAAGTGTTTTTAATCTCTCTACCATCATAAATCTAGGCACTACTTTAAAAACTGTTTTATCTTGGAGTGTTTTTGAGGAAACGATGGTTCATTGCTATCGTGTGTGTTTTTCCTATCTGCAGGCATGACTAACCCCTCAGCAGCTGTAGTCTGAATTGCAGATGTAGTTCAGTGCTTGGATTACGATTAGCTATCATAGATTTCCTGGCGGTGCATCCAGAAAGTGATGCAGGTTCACGTCAGTGAATGGGTTCTGTTCGTCAGAAGCTTGTTAAACGCCTGCTGTGATGAAGCTGAGCTTCTGTGTGTACTGCTTGTAAAACAGCAGCTACGCATTTATTAGTTGCATCTCTACCCAATTTTTGTAGTAATGTTTCGAGTGTGTGAAATTCTGTGATCATTTAATCACTCTTATATTGTTACGCTTTCATTGTGTGGAAAAGAGCAGCGTGAACATTCTTTAAAATTTCTTCTTCATACAGGTTTGAAATGACACAAGGATGAGTAAATGATGGCAGAATTGCCATTTTTGGTTTCCTTTAATATATTCCTTTTAGAAAAATGGATACGCAATATCTTGAAGTGTTTTTGAAGTGTGTGTGTTTTTTTAATCTATAGCCATGACTAACCCCTCAGCAGCTGTAGAGAGACTTGCAGCTGTAGATCAAGGTTTGGATCATGATTAGCTATCATAGATTTCCCTACAGTGCGTCCAGAAAGTTATGTAAGTGGACGTCAATGAGTGAGCCGTAAGTTGCTTATTAAATGCCTGCTGTGATGAAGTTGAAATTCTTGACAAATTTATTAGTCGCGTTACAGTCCAGTTTTTGTAATGTTGCTATTTCTAGTCAGGTTTGCCTGCTTTTTGGACAAATGTGGGTGTATGTTTTGGCGGATGACCACCCTTACGAAAAAGAAGTTTATTCAAGTGTGCTATTAGTATACTTCTTTTAAACTAAAAATAGGAAAGTATACTTTAATCTGCTTTTTATGTACTTCTCAGAAATATACGTACAATGACATTTAAGTATACTTATACTTAGAAAAAGTCTAAATATATTTGAGCTATACTGTGGTCCTAGAATCCGTGTTTTCATTGTTATATGGTAGGGGGCGCTAGTACACATCTTCTTCACAGAATTTCCAAAAAAAAACACAAGTGAAGAAGAAACTGAAACAACAGAGGCTTCCACGTGTAATCTAACACTATCATCAGACATAAAACAGCATCAAAACTGTATGGAATAAAATGTCACCAATGAAGAGGGACTGTCAAGCTTTGGGGTGTTGACTGACTCCGTCCACATTTTGATTATCATTCTGAATCCAATTCATATTCTTTTTTTCAGTTTTTTGTTCAAAATGTGGTTTATTTCTTTATTTTTTATTCATGAAACTTACCCACATTCAAAAAAAGAATGCAAAAAGTTAGAATAAAATATTTTTGTTTATAGACAGATAATCTGTTCTTTCTTTTAATGTTGTGTATGTTCAGATACTGATATGACAAAATATATACAAATTAATACCTACATTGGGACATAGTAGTATACTTAAAGTATGATGTAAAGTTCATTTAAAAACAAACAAACAAACAAAAAATTATGAGTATACTTTCAGTATAAAACTACTAGTAGTTTACTGAGACTATGCTTCAAAGTGTACTAAAAATGCTACAGTGCAAGTATTTAATTACTAAACTATCAGTATACCTTTAAGTTCACTTTTAGTATAGTTGCAGTAAAAGCTAAAAACGTTGATGTAAACTAGTTGTGTACTCAGAGTTTACTACTGTTATACTTAAAGTATACTTAAAAGTAGGGCTGAAACGATTCCTCGAGTAACTCGAATACAAAAAATCATCGAGGCAAATTATGTGCCTCGAAGAATCGTTTAGTCAATTTTAAGTGATGCACTGAATTTTTGGCCGCCAAAAATATATGCCGCGCCGCGCCGCCGAGCAGTGTTCAGATTTCACTCTCATCACTGCGCCGCGTGACGCTCCGTTCAATATTCCGCTCTATCAGTGTGCATTCTGCTCAGTTACCGCTCATGCTCACCGGAAAAGCTAAGTCCGCTCAAATAACGCACCGACAGGAAATTTCTATGTAGTATCCTTGTTCCTGTTTGCAGTAGCGTTACTGTGCTGTGACATGCTGTAGTACAGCTGTACTGGGCAACGCTGCTAAAATCTCCTTCACTGATCTGCTCCCCGCTATGCTCTGCTCACATGCGCTGATAATAATAGCTTTGCCAGGGTTTTTATATTTTTATACATGTTTACTTGATATTTCTTTACACAGAATCATCATTTCTATTCATTTCCCACTGATTTACGCGATCTGATGAGCATTAATTCATATTACGCGATCATATCTCTGTATGAATGAATGGCAGAGACGCGCGTTTTCCTTTACCACACACAGACTGAAGCGCGCGTGACGCTCGCGGTGATTTCAGCGTCTGCCGTCTCAATGAGGACATAAATACACGAACAACATCTCCAGATCTGTTCTGAGAGTCACTTCATGAGCGTTTTCCCGTTTCATTTGAGTAAAACTAGCGTCATATCATATACACACAGAAATTTTAAGGTATTCACGGCAACCCGTCAAAATAAAAGTCCGGTTTTATTTGAAGACATTGCAGCAGAAATTACTATTTCATTACTAATTACTAATTTTCATTACTGAACAAAAATTACTATTGTTCAGCAGAATGTACATACATTATGAAAACTTTAAGGAATGATCAAACAACATTTCTTCCATGTTTTAACTTTAATAGTAAATCCCCTTTGTTTGCCAAAAAGTTTAAATTTTCAATAATTTAAAGATAAAGGAAATTAATGTTTTATGCCTTCATTTGATAACCAGATACACAACACAGAATTTCAGAGGAAAAAGAAAACATTTCTGAGGCTATTTTAAGAATAAATAACAATAAAACATTAGGTGACAGAAAATAAAACAACTTTATAATTGTCATTTTCTTTAATCATAGCTTTAATTATTATAGCACCTAAAATATGTTGTATGTAAAAAGTTTGTGCACCATGTTTGCAACCACGCTCCTTTAAAGGATCTCACACACACCAGTATGCATAGAGACATTTAAGAGGGTTTATTCTCCAAATAACTTTAAATTCATGTTGCTGAAAAATGTATGTGTATGGTTTTTGTTCCACGTTAGCTTCCTGTCCACTAATTTTTGCCTCTTACAAAAGCCACAAAGCCTTCTAAGTAAAGGCTTGTGTCATGCCTGAGCTGTAGTTAGGCTGAAACTTGAAAGTTAAGTTGCACAATGTTTAGGTTTTTTTTATTATTATTACTGTTATTTTGATTTATGTCTTAGTTTTAGGTTGTACTATGTTTAACTTTTTTAAAGTAATTTGAAAATGATTTTTATATTTTTATATATTTTTATTTGCATTTTGAATGTAATATGGCAATTAAATGCACTAAATGGGTTTAGTTTTCAGTTATTAATATATGCAATTTCAGCAATAAAAATGTTCATTTTTCTAAAAATGAAACAAATTACTTGTTCACTTTAAGAGACCTGCCTTGTTTTCTCTTGTATATTTAGTATTGCTCTTTAATAAAGAAAAGTTGTTCTTATCCGATTAATCGATAGAATTTTCGGTAGAATACTCGATTACTAAAATATTCGATAGCTACAGCCCTACTTAAAAGTATACTTTTATATACTAGAAAGTGGGCCAATTTAGTCCCAAGGAGTATTGAAATAGTACACTTACAAGTACACTGATATTTGTATACTTACTACATAAAGTATACTTAAAAATATACTTGAACTTTACTTAAGTATACTTAATAACATAAACTTGAAGTATACTACTTTTTGGTAAGGGCAGTAGGTGTTGCACCAGCCTTCAGAGAGACATTTTAATTTTAAATGAAATAAAAAATATAAACGTAAATATATATTTTATTTTATACATCACAGTCCTGGATCATTTAGTCCTCAGCATCATACATAACTAAAGAAAAAGTATTTTTTTTTTTTTAACTCATTATTTAGGTATACAAACTTATTTTACTGAACCAAACAAGTACAGCATGTGTACATTTCGAGCACAGCATTTTAGAAAAACACGTTTTACCTAGAATATTGTAGGTACATCTTAATTCAGTACATCTTAATTCAATGTAAAGTTGCGTTCAAAATCCACTTGGCTTAGAAATCTCAAGGGAAACATGCTTATTTGAATAGGCATTTACAATTTTTAGTTCTCTGAAATGTTGCATTTTTGTAAATGTTTGTTTTGGTTCATTTTAGTTCATGTTGCTTGTTTTCGACATGCTTTTGCCAAAGGTTCGGTTGTGCCCTTTGTGGCCACAGTTCACATCCATTATGGACATAAGCAAAAGGATCTCCTGCACAGATGGTGTTAATCACTTATCCAACATAACCTTGATGTATCGTAGAGGCACCAGCGGTTGTGTAACAGTTTTTTCAACAACAGAAAACCTGCTAGGAAAAGACCCTTGAATTTGGACAGAAGGCATGATTCAATTATGGCACTAAGTGACGATGCTGTTGAAGCTTGATGACAGAGTTTTGATGCAAATCCAGTTTTTTTTTTAAATCATCGCCCCAGGCTGAGGATGTAGAGAGACACTTGTTTTCGCAGTTTCATTATTGCTGTTCCAAACAGCACAACCTGCCAATCGTAGATAGTTTCCAACCACCGTAAGATCGATACGAAACGGCCAAGCGCAGCACCTGCTCCAGCCCGTGAATTTGGTCTTTTTACTTAAACAAATTCTCAATCCTGTTTCAACCGGCTGTCACACCAGAACGGTAGCCACTGTCGGTTTCACATGGATGGATGTGGCTGGTTGGCAAACATATTGAAGGCCTCATGTTTGGGTTCATGAAAGGTGTTCTCTCGTATGTGATCTTTGGAATCAATTCAAGATTTTGTCACCATTTTGCATTGTGTAAGATAAATGAAGTCAGTCTGGAGACCATATGCTTACAGTGATCTCAGACATGAACCCTGCCAGATGGAAAACAATCAAGACTTATCACACTGTACAGGTACCAGGCGTTTGGACATAGATGTATTTACTGGACCAGAATACCATGGAAATGAGGGTTTGCAGATTTTGACATATGCATTAACTGGAGATAAACAAAGGTAAACAGTCTTTGCATGCAACTGGATATATATATAAAATGCTTTTTTGAGGACAGAAAGGTCGAAGAATTGGAAACAGAACAGGATAAGTGAGGGAATGTTGTTCTGTAAATGTCATGGAGCTTTTTGCTTTAATCATTTTAGTCTTGTAACATTTCATATTTAATCACCTGTAAAGCTGTTAACAATGCCACAGGAATATTTCACTCATGTCATAAAACCTGCATGTCTTTTGCTACAGAACAAGAGGACACTTGATGAGCATAGGAGACTTTCCTTTGATTACCGGCCCCCATCTAACTTTTTAAGTGTTTATGTCCTTTTGACATTCTTTGTACCACGTAACAGTCTCATCAGTAATGTTATATATCCAGATGGTAAGTTTATTATAATGGTGACAGTAATATCCTATAAGAGAGGCCTGTACATGTATTGCAAAGTAATCTAACAAAACTATACAACCTTATATGACAATATGGGAAACCACAAAATGTTAATGTTATAAATCCCAAACGCCAATCAAAACAACTTGATCCTGGGGAAAATGGTGGTCTCCAAAAGAAGAACATTTCCTCTAGAGCCAAGTTTTAGTAATGCCTCCGTTCCTCAGAGATGTCCTGTATGTATTTACACAGCTGATGTTTTCTCAGCTCATGAGATTTTTGATTTTCCTGCTGCTGCACAATAAGGTTTTTCATTGTTATTGCCAGGTTTCCTTCTAAAGATAGTCAAACTAGCTTGAAAAATTGTGTTTCTTAGGATGAGGTACATGTAATACTCAATCTAAGTTAATCAAGGACAGCTATTAGTGTTAGGGAAGCTAATTTGAAATGTAGCTTGCCAAGCTGCTCATAATTTATAGCTTTTTGAAGAAAAGATGCTGTAAGCAGCAGTGTGGAGGCCCAGCCTGAATAGAAAGAAGTAGGAAATTAAATGCACATATGTACTCTAATACTAACATCAAACATCAGCTTAAAAGCCAAGAGAAAAGTAGGCAACAATTAAACATGGTTTCTTAAACTGTCCTCCCTTGGAAAGTCCAGGTTAATGGGTTCATTCAGTTAATGGTAACTGAGCTTGTTCAAAAGAAACACCCTGCGCTGCAATATGCCCCAAAAAAACTTCTCTCATTAAAAAATATATATGATCTGATAGTTGTACATTTTTAAAGATACCATTCCCCTTTGTAGTCTAGTTAACTAATCCAAAAGAGCAGCTTTTAAGACAGCATATGCTAATTGAGAAAATTTACCTATACATAACAATAATTAAATGCAGTTTCCAGCTGAAATTACCACTATAGCAGTAAAATACGAACAACCTATTCACAAAAATTCTGATCATAGGGGCACTTTATCAATTAACAAAGACTTATTTTTGTCCAGATCCTTGCAAAATACTATTTTATGACCTCAAAAGCTTTTACCATAGTGCCTGCTTTGTAAACGAATACATTTTTACATTTGCATCACATAACCAGGTCCAAATGCCTTTTCTGGCATAGTAAACTTGCTCCGTAGCTCACCTGGTAGAGCATTGCATGTGCAATGCATAGTGCTCAGTTAGTGTCACTTAAAACATGAAACGGGAAGCAAGCTGAAAGCTCAGAAATGAATCTTTGCTTCAGCTTTTGTTAACACTGTTGGTTAGGTGTAGGGTTGGGTTAAGTGTCTGTAGGGACGATATTTTTTAAATGCGTGAGCATTAACCTTTTAGCACCATTCGTCAGACATTTCACAATAGCAACCAATGTAATATTTAAATGTTACCAGATTCACGTTCATCTGTTTCAAATAAAACCGAACGTTTTAAGCACCTACTGGATGTTTCACTTTAAATTAGTTGTGAACGTGCAAAAAGCAATGTAATATCATTCTGCAGAAATGGCAGAACAGACACATATTTCCAAAAAGACTGGGTATTTGACGTAACTTAAATGATGATCAGCTTAGTTTAACATGCTAATTAACCACCACATGCAGTCTCTCAGTGTAATAGTGTGATGTTTTATAATGAATTTGTTCGTGTCTGGATTTGATAGTGAATAGAAACAAAAGGTGTTCAGAGATCATGGTCAAGACTGTTCTTGGAGCTGTTACGATCATACATAATGCATCTAAGATGTGCGACTCCTTTCTGGTGCCAGGATCTAAAGAAACGTTTGTTTTGAATTAAGAGGGTTAGGTTTTGCCAGATAGAAGATAGTGTATGTGAATTTGTCTAATGCTTTGTATATTTTTTTTCCCATTAGTTTTATGCCAAGCCTTAATCGCGGTAGAGATAAATTTAAGAGATAAAAAAAATATTTTTATAGCATTATATGGATAGTTATATGGACAAAACAATTCTGTGCAATATCTTCTTTTATGTTCCACAGAAGAAAAAAAAAATCATATATGTTTGGAACGACATAAGGTTGAGTAAATGATGACAGAATTATGGCCGCCCCTGACTGGCCAGGCCCCAACAGCAGAGCATAGCGGATCAAAGGCCATTACGCAATGATGTATTTAAGTTCCTGACAATATTTGGGTTTCTTTTGCGACTTACCATGGTGTTTTGTCTCTTGGACAAATGTGTATGAAATATTATCTTGCATTTGGACTGTAGATGTGGACCAGGTTGGCCAGTTGTGCGCCGAAGTTTCGAAAATGCAGTAACGGAGCATCAAACCCCAGCAATGAATTGTATGGAGTGAGATCATAGGTAAAGCATGCTGGGATACCACAAATATCACCCACAGAGGGACTAGTAATGAACAACAATGATCGCTGGATGAAAAACTGCCCCATTCCTTTCCCCGCCATGAGGTTTACACTGAGTCGTGGTATAATCTGACGTTACGTAAGACACTGCTCTCCCGGAGCGACTGATAATAAATCCTTAAATAAGAGCCTTTTGTTTAAGACACAAAGCAACAGGAAACCCCTGATTATCTTGTGTGAGGAAAATGATGATCAATGTGTTGTTTTTTTTCCCTGAATCAGTGGAGGGAAAGTCACATGACACATTAAAAATGCAATTCATGCATATAATGATTTGAATAAACCTCTTGTATGTGGTTTTTTTTGGAGGCATGAAGTAAAAAAAAAAAATGTCATGGAGATACAGCTTTCCTGATATCACAATGAAGAAAAAACCCTCATTAATTGAATGAACTGGCATAATCTTTTATGATTATTTATAAGGGAAAAAATGATTAAGTGAAACTGCTTCAGCACATTAAAAAAAAACAAAAAGTCATATGGTGCAACCGTTACGCAGGAACATTTTTTATGTTATTTTCAGGTTCCCAAAAAATTGAATAAAAATTCAGGAATCATTAAAACAGTAAAAATCCTGAAAAATGCATTTAAATTTTTTTAGAAAATGATGTTTACGATGTGTACTTGTACTGAAATGTTTCGGGAAACTATTTGACTACATTTTATTTGGTTACACCACATGCCATATTTAGAATCACTGATTATAAGCTTTTGCTAAAAATGTAAAGCTTTTTTTTAAACCGTAAGAAAACCAACATTAAGTACTTTTCTAAGAATATGGCACATTTGATTTTTAAAAGATTTCTCTTTTCTTGATCGTGGACACTCTTATTTCTCTTTAACCCTGATACTGTCATCTTATGTAATTCAGAAACCATGACCTCATAACAGCAACATATTACATAATTTAACAAAACATTGAGTATACGTCTGCTTAACAGCTGTCATTTACATTATCGTCATCCTGTTTCCTCTGAACGAAGCTGTTATTTTAGTTACGGCGTTTACAGCGCATGTCTTCGTACATATGCAGCAGATACAGATAAATAGCTTTCATAAAGCTGCCAGCGCGATGGCATGCTTTAGATCTTCTTAAAATGTTTGGTTGGATGCTGGACTTTTTCGGCTGCCCTCCAATCAGGGATACTGGAAGCCAAGGAACATAGAACAAATGCGTGCAGCATGTAGAGTAAACATTACTTTTGCAGGCCCCCATTACCACGCCGCACCGTCTTTTTCCACAGGCATACGTCCAGTGGAAATGTTATCTGCACAAAGTCACAGCGCACATCAGTCAGTATGATCGAAGTCTCATAAGGAATTTTCTTCAAATATGAACCATTAAAAAGCAGTTCAGAGCAGTTAAGGAAGCAGTTCAGGAATATTTGAACTCTGAGGGGCTTCGGCTGGATTCAACAGGCCCTTGATGTCTAAAACTTAAGTTTGTTGTTCTTCCTGTTGCTTTGGCCTCACTATACACTCTTGCTTTTCCAATAGGGAGTTCTGTGCTGTCCTTCAAAAAAGTTGTGGGTGTCACAACAGTTCGTAAACAGTCTCCTCACGTGGACAGAGGTGGGATCCTTCAGCACTGAAGGGTAGGAAAACGAGAGTGTGAGCGAAGGGGAAAAAGTTGAGACCTCGCAAGTGCTTCTTTCCACAGGAAGCAGAGTTAATTTAGGTGTGGCCCACGTGCGTCCTTCAAAGAAAAAAATCATAATAGGATGTTTTGGATGTTGCAATGGAGACCGACCAGAGCCAACATCTGTCACAGGCCAAATAGAGAACCAGTGGAGTGGAAAGACAGGACGAAACAGATCCAAACAAATTGTAGAAGAGTTTTGATGGTAAAAGTTACCATACTGTATTCTGCAAGTTGATTATTACTTATGAATGTAGCAGATGTGGAGTTTTGTTTATTTTGCCTCCGGTTTTGATTCCATTTAACAATTCCAGTTCCTAAACAAATCTTTTAGTGCTTTAGAGAAAGTAATTGACCTGATAATATACTACAATACTATTTTTGATAACAATACCGTCGGGGTTTCACTTTATTTTGATGGTCCCTTTAACACATTCTGTTGACTATAAGTAACTTTGCACCTACATTTCTACTAACTCTCATTAGAGTGTTAGTAGTGTATTAGTTGACTGGTAGGGTTAGGGTTAGAATAAGTTGACATGTACTTGCAAAGTTACTTACAGTCAATAGAGTGTATGTTGGGAGACCATCACAATAAAAAGTTAGCAGATATGAAGCAGACAGTCTACTAATACTCTAATGAGAGTTTGTTGACATGTAGTTCTAACATTACTTAATGTCAACAGAATGTTCAAAAGGGACCATCAAAATAAAGTGTTACCCAAGTCGGAATGCACATGGGCTAATTTTGAGCTACAGACAAAAAGAGTAAAAAATGTCCATTTTGGTCAATTTTGAGGTTTTCACAAAAATGAGTTCATTAAGCCCTCATCTAGTGATCCCAATGCTCCAAATAGTGATTAAACATGTTTTCTGAGAAGGTCATTCCAACTTTGTGAATATTCATAGCGAATTTTTGATGGCATGAGTCTACACCAATGAAATGTGATAATCAAACCCATTCTGATGTAAAACAAAATGATTGCGCTGACTGACACATCCAAAATGTACGCAAAAAGACGCGTCTCTCGGACAGCACGCAATCCTGATATACAGAATTACAGGCTTTCAAAATATCTGTCTTGGGAAATATTCAAGCAAACATAATATGTTTTATATGGACATTTGGTTAACTGCTGGTGAAAAACATCTGGTGTGTAACATTCTATTAGATCCTTGCAATACACTAGGTCTTAAGCCGGGCTCACACTACAGGAGTTTTAAAATCCTAACCGATTATGAAATCAGGCTGCAGCACACACACAAGGAGAACCTTTGCAGATTATCTTCCCTCAAATTTTACACATGCACACACTACAAGATTTGAAAATCGTGGTGCATCACACACTACAAGATATTATTAAGATTATCATGCCAGAGGGAGTGCCTCACGTGATCTCACGCAGCAGATCGTCACTGATATTTCAGTGATGTTTACATCTGTTAGCTAGCGTGCTAGCAGCTCTGCACTCACCCGGTACGTTCAAAACTGAGGCGATTAGCTCAAGTGCTTCTTTCTCCTTATGGTTGTGATACGTTTTCGACACATTATACAGACAGTCTTGTTAAAACAAAACTTCAAGAAGCTGTTTCCTCCGTCTCCTCTATCCAACAGAGCCGTCCAGCAGCTGTTTTGCGGTCGCGCATTTGCTATTATGAAAGTACTGACGTAATCATATAGCCGTCATCATCCCGATTTAAATCCTAAATATCAAACATGTTTGATATGATCGGGGCGGCCCCGATTTGTGTGCGAGCAGATCGGGAGGTGCAAAGTTCGATCGGTGAACGCCTCACATTACGAGATAATCTGCGCCGAACATCGGGACCGATCGAGGTGCTCGACAAGATTTTTGCTCCGATTCTCGGGAGGGGGAAATCGGGGCTAAAAATCCTGTAGTGTGAGCCAGGCTTTAGGCTGTCTGTCTCTCTTTGTAAGTTTTTGTAATGGAGATTGTGAAAATAAAAAGTATAAATAAAAAGTGAGAAATTGATTCATTCAATCCTACTCAAAAGAATGATTAAGACATTTCTACTGAAGTCTCACAAGTCTTACAGTAACATAACAATCAACATGAATCAACATGACTCAAATGTGTTCAGAGTCAAGAACCATTCCAAATAATTCAGAATGAATCATTAGACTGATTCAAAAGAAATGTACATCTATTTGATTGTGAGTTGAACTAGATGGTTGCATTGTATGTTGAGTAAAAATAATCAAACTATAAACTGGCCACAGCTTTGCTACTGGATAGTGGTGCAGGGAATACTATCAAGACTATTTTAGTTCTGTTTTGTCCACATCTGCAGAACCAGTAACAGAACCAAACGTCATGAAAACGATCCGGTTCCAGTATTTCTTACAAAATGGAATCAGCTCTGAATAAAAACTGTTCCCCATTTCCAACCCTAGTATTCACTTTGAAGCTAAGCCCAAGCTTTAAAGCACAGTACAAACTTAGCACTGACATCACTGGAAATGCAAAAGAGTTTTAGTTTACTTTCCAAACAGCTCTCTTGCCTTTACAGCCACCATCAGTACATTAAACTCTGTCATACTGTTGTTAAAGCACCTCAGTTTGTTTAGAAAGACTTAAGTAGTAATATTCACTGCTCATTCATATGAAAGAACGATTGTTAGCAGATTACAGCGGATGGCCAAACATGGAAGTCTGAGAGGAAGCAAAGTGGAGACCTGGTGAAATTTTCCAGCCCTTTTCCGCACAAATACAACATGGTGCTTAGACCAAAACATCTGACTCTTAATCTGACTCTCTTCCAGAATCAATCAGGAAATCGTGCTGGAAAGCTGAAATCGCGTCTCCGCTCTCAGCTCTTTGACTGACGGGATCAGGTTTTTCACACATTTGATACAACCCAGCTGAGGGTTGGTTAAATACGTTGAAACAAACTTTCCATCTGTGTATGGAAATGTAATCACTATGGAAATAAACATTTGCTCTGGGAGGCAGTTTTAGAGGCTGTTCTGTTACCTTATCTGGGTAGAGGGTCGTAGTACAAACGTGACGCTGCCAGCTGCCACAAACATGGCTGCTCTTTGAGCCGCCGTACTGTATAATCACTCCGGTTCAATGTGGTTTCTATTAGTCGTGCTCTTATCGAGATATCGCAGAGCTCGGGCTGATGTTGTGCTTTGAACTCTGGTTTTGGAGGGCAGTGGGGCCCAGAGAGTTGGCGACTGAAATGCGAAACTGTGACACACAAAGTCTCACTGAATAACGCATGTGCCGCCAGCTAAACCTCACACTGAGATAAAGCAGAAGAGGTTCAGAAAGAGCGAATCACAGTGCCTGTCGTTAGGAAAAAGACGTTAGGAAAAAAATGTGAGAGAAGCGACACTTCAGCACACGTCTTGGGTCAGGCTGACCATGATTTATTATGCTCCCTTATGCTGAAATTGTGTCGCTGTTGGACTGTGTTGTCTGTTCATTCTCTGTAGTGGAATATGCAGCTCTCACACATCACCAAGAGTCTTCGACACGCTGTTAATTTTCTCGCTTTGCTGAAAATCATCCAAAATAGTCTCCATTCTCCATTTTCTGGTCATGAATCTAGAACAACATGACTGAAAAATAAACGGAAAAAGCTTCTTAAGTTGACATCAAGAAACCAACAATGTAAAAAAAAAAAAAACTTTTTGTCAGTTTAGGCTTACATTGTTCTTTCCTGTGTACTTTCTCTGTTGAAAAATTGCACAATAAAAGTAGAAATAATAATATAAAATAATAATGTAGGCCTATATATATATATATATATATATATATATATATATATATATATAATAAAAGTTTTTTTATCATATTTTTTAGAAATATAATTATATTACACTGTAAGAAAATAAATATGTAGTCACAATACAATGCATAATTCAAAATATAGTTAAAACACCTTTGAAAAATCAATATGGAATATTCCTTCCTATTAACATATTACACACAAACACACACACACACACACACACATTTATTCACTGTATATATCTTAATAATTAAGAATAGTATAATATTAAGAATATATTATACAAAATAGATTTTATAAATTTATACAGCTAATTCTTTGCAGGATGAGATGAAAGTGATTGTCAACATCCAAAACACACATGCATATCAATAAAGTTGTCGAATTGCACATTATAGTTCAAGTCATTCTCCAAAAAAACAAACCAAAAAAAGTCAACGTGACATTTAAATGTGAGGAATTGAAAGAGATGTCACAAATTAAGAGCCACTGAATGAATCAGTTTCTCCTTCCCTTCACAGTTTCTCTTGTTTTTCTCCCGTGTTGTTTTGGTCCATCCATTTACTGGCGTCCGCATCCCATAATTTCCCTCTGCCCCTACGGAGGGAAATTCCAGACTTCACGTTTAATCGGTTTCAAACGCATTCACCTGCTTTGGCAGAGTGATGACCAGATTCAGTCCAGAGGTGTGTGATTGTGTGTGTTTTCCCAAGCAGAGCTCTCGCGAGCTGATGGTTGCAATTGGAGCCATTCAGCGGTATCATTATGTTACTGAATTTGGCAGCTTTACACCTCAGCACCAGTCCCTCTGAGGGAGATGCTTAAATGCTAAATATTTCTCACAGTAAGAAAAGAGACCCGACATACAGTATTAAATGAGACGATGGGATTCAGCCATTCCAAAGTTGGACATCCTGGCATTTCGATTCTAAAAGCTTCCAGAAATATATCTGGAAAAGCAATTACTGGTAGTTTTTATTAATAACTTCAACAAATTTATTCTTTTGCTTTCGCTCATACTTAGGGTTGGGGATTTGAACAAGAGACCCTAAGTATTAAAATTTAACTCGTAACTCATCCCGCACGTGGCTGCGAACATGAATGAAGCCAAAACATTTTTTAATATATCTTTCAGGGTTGTTTTTACTGTTTCTTTTTGCTAATATTGTGGACTCTAAGTTATTTAGGGTAAATTTAGAAAAAAAATTGGAGCACTTTTTGCCATTGATATGATTTGGAAAAAATGCTGTCTGTAATTATAAGTTTCATTATTTTTTTTTATTTTTTTTGGGGGGGGGGGGGGGGGGGCCCCACAGGACATTTTACGCCAAAAATGTGTCTGCATGTTGGTTGGTTCCACCACATAACTTTGTTCTAGGAGTTTTTTTTTATTTATTTTTTTTATTAAAATGTATTATTATATAATAATCATTTAATAATAATAATAATAATAAAAGATTATGCCAAATAATTGTTTTTATTACATTTTATTTTATTTATTATTTTAAATATAATTTTTAATTTATTATTTTTATTTATTGTATTTTTTATCATTTATTTATTTATTGTAATTTATTTTAAAATCCAAAGAACTATATATACTGTGTGTGTGTATACTCCTTGTGTATATATTTGTGACCCATGACCACAAAACCAGTCATAAGTGTAAATAAAGCTGAATAAATAAGCTTTCCATTGATGTATGTTTTGTTAGGATAGGACAATATTTGACTGAGATACAACTATTTGAAAATCTGGAATCTGAGGTTGCAAAAAAAAAAAAATATTGAGAAATTCACCTTTAAAGTTGTCCAAATGAAGTTCTTAGCAGTGCATATTACTAATCAGAAGTTAAGTTTTGATATATTTACGGTAGGAAATTTACAAAATATCTTCATGGAACATGATCTTTGCTTAATATTCAAATGATTATTGGCATAAAAGAAAAATCAATAATTTTGACCCATACAATGTATTGTTGACTATTGCTACAAATATACCTGTGCTACTTAAGACTGGTTTTGTGCTCCAAGGTCATATATATATATATATATATATATATATATATATATATATGTATATGTGTGTGTGTGTGTGTGTGTGTGTATATATATATATATATATATATGCATAATGGAAGAGGTGTATTCAGTTATTCAATATGTACTGCATTTCAATTTAATGTATTTTTAATCAAATAAAAAAGAAAAGTAAATCATGTCATGACGCACTTGCCTGATTTCAGGCAGTATAACATTTGCACATTTGGTGCTTATCAACTTGGTGCTTAACAACGTGTGCGCATCCGTCACAATGGATTCCTTCCAAATTGTTTCGACGCAAATCGTTCTGGGATCTAATGAGTACCAGGGTGGAAAAAGAGTTCCCGCTTGGACCCCGGCCGCCGCCGTTACCGCAGACTGATCGCTGATGTGACTTCGTGCGATTTGTCCGTTAAACAACTTCAAGGCCTCTCGGAAGATCTGCTCTCGCTTACTGTAGCTGCGCACACATTATTTTCTCATTAGCCCGGGCTCTGCTGTATTTATGTCAACATTCTACTGTGACTAAACCTATTTTCCGACAATAAAAAAATGGGTAAATCTGTGTCACTTATCTTCATTCAACAATGTTACAATTATACAGACATTCGATCCTGATGTGTTGTTTTTTAAACTTCTCCGAGGAGGTTCTGCAGGCCTTTCGGAACAATCTGCACTGACAGGAAACGTCCCGACGGGTCTTCAAAACATCCTTCTTTCTGAGCGATGCATACAAACCCCTTCTCGGTACTGTATTGTGTGGCGGTAACACAAGAAATCCCACCGGGTGTTTTTCGGCTCAGCGATTGTGTAAGTTTTTCCTTGTTGACGAATGTATTCCATCATTCGCTCGCTTCTTGGTAAATTGGTTGTGATGTGGTGTTGGTCAGGGGCTGATGCGAAGGTGACTGGCGTCAAAACAGCATCTTTCAGCAGGTTTGAGAGACAAAGAGATGTTTTTGCAGTCTCTCATCAACACTTCATCATTCACAGCACTCCACGGTTCCTTGACAGATGAAGCGCAACATGTCAACAGCAGGTTTACATGCTCACACAAACAGACCTACGTGTGGCGGCGCCGAACACACAAACACATATTTGCATGAGACCACAAACCTGTCGGCACTGAGTGATGGATACGGACACACTGCTGTTTAGTCCCTCCTCAAATCAAAGGGCTTTATATCTCGTACACAAAAATACTTGGGCCCGTCCAAGGCCTGAGGAGGGAAGTCTGTATGTCATTTGCTTGCTGGATCAGTTCGGCCAATAAACTGGCTCGTAGCTTTGATTCTTCACGGGCACGTGAGAGAGGAACGAGAGAAATAGTCCAGCCACGTGCTGCTGTCTGGCTCTGCGTCTCACTCTCTGCTCCGGCACTGTAACTCTGCTTAATATCACACACTGAAAATATGTACATTTTTTCATGCGTTTCCTTGTTTCTTTCCTTTTCTTCCTTTTTTGGCTAGACGTCTCGATAGACGCTCCCTCCTTCTAATCTGGCGACAGTATCTTCATAAATGTATAAATATCAGAAATATTCTGTAATTAGACTGTTTATCTGACAAAAATATGACTTTGTTCATTATAGTAGGAAATCAGCATGACAGCATTAAATTGAAATAAATCGTGTTTCACTGATTCGAAAACAGTGACAAACAGCTGCATTAAAATGGTTTTTAATCATTAATCGGTGAATCGTTTGTTTCATTGGTGAATAGTTCTATCTATGAACTATATGAATAAACCGAATCACTAAAACAAATCGGACTTGCTAATGCTACATTTGAGATAGAGATTATAAAGTGATATAAAATACGCTGTATTTCTGTCTAAATCAGCTTTATCTATCTATCTGTCTGTATATATTCCTCTTTGTTCCTTGCGTGCCAAATTACTAAGCAACTGTACTCAGAGGTAATTGCTTCCATACAATGAAAACACCTGGATGAAGTGAACGCTCCCCAAAACAGGCCGAGTGGAGACGTGTCTCTCAGTAACTGCTCTTAAACACGGATAAACAAACAATCAGGTACCCAGTCATTATCTTATGGGTAAAAGTGGACTGAAGTTTTTATGCTTTTGTTGTACTTAAAGTGCATTGAGTGGCCAGCATGTGAAAATTAGTGCACAGCAACTAATTACTCCGTTTGGCTGGATGTGGCTGGATGTCACTCACACACTGATCTGTGTAAATACAGAGCCCTCTAGTGGCAGGAATGGTTTGCATATTACAAATGAATCTGATGGAAATTAACTTCAACTTCAATGAATGGATTTCAATAAGCAATGTACATAAAATATATGAATAATTAAATATATTGCATACGTCTTGACAGTTAGGTAAGCGCACTGTAATTTAAAGGTCCGTTGGTTAAACTCTTTTCCAACCACTGTTTTATTTTCGTTTATATACTTTGCTTCAGTAAAAACACTTTTGCACAAATCCACCTTTAAAAACCAGGCTCTTTAAGAAAATTCCAGAAAGTTGTGGAAAAAGCTCCGCTCCACTTATGGTTTGCAGTGATGGCTAAATCAACTTAACGGATGGGTTGCAGTCTCAGCAGAGCACGAGAGCAGAGGAAAGCAGGATGGAGAGGATGCGAGAGAAATACATCATTCACCTTTGCATTAAAAATCATCTTTCAGCACCACATCCTGTCACCATTCCAAACAGGCTTTCCCAAACTTTCCAGAGACTCCCACTGAGCTCAATCCATCACACATCCATCTCCACATACATGAAGAATGCTGAAGCGTGTCTGTCGCGGTTAATCAACGCATGGGATGCGTACTGCAAACACATCTGTCCACACTTGTGTAAAGTGACTTTGGATCAATCACACATGCAGCCAGGTTTTGATTGCTGGCCCAAAAAGCAAGCTTTGCCTTGAGGATTTCACTGTATCCTCAGCTGTGCAAACTCAGCATTCACGACCTTAACTTCTGCGAGTCAAGATTCAGATATGTGCACAATGCACATCAATCAACAAACGAGAAGCCAAAACATCTCCAAATTTTACAAATAAACAGCCGAGGGAATGTGGTTACTAATCCTAGCGCTAAGGGTGTGATGAGTCAGCTTCGGCTTACACCCCACGACATTTTCACGCCACATAAATGAATGATTCACCCGTCCAGTTGCTGTGGTAAATATTCCCCTTTCCCACACACCGACTTGATGTCACTATCCACTTTTAGCGGTGCGTGATTTGAAACGCAGCCATTTCTCAGCCACTCCCGGCTTGTGTTGTGCATGCGTTTCCATGGCTCTGGTGTAATGGTTCACAGGGGGAGTCAGTTCTTGGATGGGGGCTAACTGTAAACGTGTTGTGGTTTTGGAGGTCCAGGCAACATTTCTTGCATTTCATCCACTGGAGGCAATTGCCGGCGGGGCCAGCACTGAGTGAGGACTCAGATCAGCAACATAAGGTCTGCCATTTTTCCAGAATCACGCAACAGCTGAGTTACTTAAGGTTTTCATGAAGGATGAGGACAGAGAGTTGGCTCATAAGATATCCCAAGGAAGCTGCCTCACCCTTTCCACATAACAGTGGCTCTCCTCTTGAGAAGCGGGAGATTCCCTCTTTCTCTTTTTCTCCATCTGTAAGGGCTGAGTTCAAGGAGACACACATCACAGGCATTGTACATCCAAAGGTTAAGTCACTTGTTCCATGGCGGAGTTACTTTATACGCCCGGTACTGGCACAGGGATTTGTCTTATTGATGCCACTTGTTGAGCGTCTTCTGGACTACGTTTGAAAAGAGTTGGCAGAATGAGGGAAGAAGAGAAGGTTAGACAGCACAAAAGAACAGAATTGGGAGATAAAGAGGTGTCTGAAGAAACTTTATCCACTCCTTGACCTTGACTTTCCAGTTCATCTCAGGAACGGGAGTAATTGGAGCATCCGAAGGAAGTTCTGAAATGACTTTTTCCACAGTCACGGTCAAACCACTATTGCATAACCTTGGCTTGGTGAGATGACACTGTGAACCAGGTTGGGTTTAGGATGTGTCATCATGCATCACATTGCCCAAAATGTGAGTAATCAAGGGGACCTTCCTGACAGATGAAATCTGTGTACTTTTGGGGGATTCCATTACCATTGTGCCCTTGAACAAGGCACCTAAGTTGCTTCAGTCAAACTGCCCCCACAATAAGTGTAGTCAAAGTTGCTTTAGATGGGGGTGTCAAACACTGATCCTGGAGGGCCAATTTTTGTGCCAAATCAATTCAGTTCCAAATCTGTACAAACACCTGAATCTGCTAATCAAGTCATCAGGATTACTTGATAATTACAGAAAAGCCTAGTTCAGACTTCTCACAAAACACAGGTGAGAAGTGGAACAGGAATGATGCGAAACAACACGTGAAACAGGAGTTGTTTATTTGAAAATGGACATCGGGAAGAAATTAGCGGTGCAAGCTGTTTGCGCAATGATCTGTTCTGAAAATTTTTGCTCAATTTCTTGTGTCCACACTTTTCTTAAAGCCATGTTGCTGCTGCTGTTTTTCTTCCAGTGACCTCAACCCATGCCTTGCTCTCTCATTGGCTGTAGCTCATCACGACACAGGATGTCGAGTCGGCTGACCAGTCCTGATAATATAGCATGCTAGATATTGTTTAGAATTGGCGAGCCTCTTTGATGTGTCATTGAGTAGTTCACCCATAAAGATTGCAGAGTGCTGATTTGCACCTGCTGGTTTGCCCCGATCACAGCCTGACCAGCCGGTGAGCTCATTAACATGCAAATCGGGCCTAAATCTTGCTTAAATCCTGAAGTGTGAACTTGGCATAAGTTGTACTGGAACAGGCTACGAGTAAACTCAGTGACCCTCCAGGAGGAGGGTTCAGCACCTCTGCTTAAGACAAAAGCTGAATAGACTATTTGCTTTTTATAATATCTGGGAACCATTGCAGGTTTAGGGCCATATCACACACCTGGCGCAATGCGGCACCGGGCGTGACGCAAGTGTTTTTTGCTAGTTTCAGCCCGATGCAGTTAACATTTTCACGTCCTGCGCCACGTTGTTTAAATAGCAAATGCATTTGCACCCATTTGTGCACCCACGGGGCATGCTGGTCTGAAAACGAGGTGTGTTCGGCGCATTGTTGGCGCATTGCTATTTTGAGGCAACTGAAATAGACCGTGCCATTGACCAACTAAAACCTGGTCTAAAGTCAATGGCGCAGTATTTTTTTATTATTTAAAGAGTGCATTAGTAATACTGTATGTGCCTAGGTGGGTCCACAATGCACGTACACTCTGCTTATTACACACAGAGCACAAACATGCCAAATATTAAAAATGAAAGGATTAAAATGTAAAAGATTATTATTATGTAGGCTACATAAATATAAAAATGCCTACATGTCATAATGGATAGTCATTGCACGTATCAGAATTAGGCTACCTATTTCCTCACGCACGAGCAGTTCCGTTTCCTCTTTGCGCCTGCAAATTCCGCCATGGCACGAGCACAACTGGCTCTTAAAGGGAATGGGAGATGAGACTCTGATTGGTTTATTGCAGGTTATGCCCAAAACATGCCCATTACTTATTAAGAGAATAGGGACAACCCTTTCAGACCATGCACCGGGCACGCCGACTGTTTGTCCCATTGTTAAACTAGCAAAAGTGGATTCGGACACACCCTAAGTGCACATGCGCCTTGCGCTTTAGACCATCCACTTAGATCGTTAAAATAGGGCCCTTAAACTTGCAAAGGGCAATCCAGGAACTATCGACATTATTTCCTAGTACAAACACCCAAATTTTAGGTAGTTTTGCAGAGAGAATTTACACAAAGTCTGGTCCTCTTGGCAGCAAATTATGGCCAAGAATTGGCCACTGCAGAGAGTTCAAACATTGGCACCTAGTGTCTTCAGAAAATGGTTTTACAGAGAACAACCAAAAAACCTAATGTAAAAATGTCAAAAACAAAGCGGAATAGTATATGTTCTATGGTTGTGGATATCTAGTTTCTTGTTTCTAAGTGCCTTAGAAGAAGTCTTTAATACTATTATTCATATATTTGATCACATTAACCAGCAAACTTTGGCAAATCTGGTTCTTCCTCAAAAATGTTTGTAGAATTAACATGTAAGGTCTGGCAATCTGAATAGACCTGCAATTCCCATAGTAATCTCCCATTGTGTGTTCAGTATGCATCAGACATCAGTGAAAAGGTTGTAGGTGTATATGCTGTCTGGTTCTGAGGAGACTATAGATTTTTTGGATTGGCTAAAAAGATTTGCCTAATTGCAAATTAGTAATTAGTAAATAGCCTAGCGGGAGGTGGTGTAGTTAACTAGCAGCTTTCAAAAATGCAATTTCCTAACCTGTGGGGAGTCTGTGGATATGCCACCTGAGGTTAAGACTGCTTCAGAATAGGACTTTGGATTTGTCCCATTGGATAAAAGCATCAGCTAAATAACAAATTAGTTAATAGCCGCCTCCTTCAGCGTGACCAAGTGTATATAAGGCAACTTGTCATTGAGTAAGCTTTTGGCAGATGCCTAGTAGCGGTAAGAGTTTAGCCAAATACGCAAACATTATCTTAAGCACCTGAACATAGTGCTGAGGTTAATCTGACAAAGAATCACAGTATCTAAAATAACTTTTTCATAGAAAATGAAAATAACCATACAAACAAATTACTTAACAAAAGCTAATTAAAACTTGGAACCTTCACTGCAAATAAAATTAGTTCTAAGCAATTTGCGCACAGCTGAAGTTACTTGTATAAGTAATCTCTGGTGTGTACAAAGTTACAACCCGAATTCTGGAAATGTTGGGACATTTTTTTTAAATTTGAATAAAATGAAAATATAAAAGAATTTTAAATCACATGAGCCAATATTTTATTCACAATAGAACATAGATAACATAACAAATGTTTAAACTGAGAAATTTTACAATTTTATGCACAAAATGAGCTCATTTCAAATTTGATGCCTGCTACAGGTCTCAAAATAGGTGGGACGGAGGCATGTTTACCATGGTGTAGCATCTCCTCTTCTTTTCAAAACAGTTTGAAGACGTCTGAGAATCGAGGTTACGAGTTTCTGGAGTTTTGGTGTTGGAATTTGGTCCCATTCTTGCCTGATATAGGTTTCCAGCTGCTGAAGAGTTTGTGGTCATCTTTGACGTATTTTCGTTTAATGATGCGCCAAATGTTCTCTATAGTTGAAAGATCTGGACTGCAGGCAGGCCAATTCAGCACCCGGACTCTTCTACTACGAAGCCATGCTGTTGTAATAGCTGCAGTATGTGGTTTTGCATTGTCCTGCTGAAATACACAAGGCCTTCCCTGAAATAGACGTCATCTGGAGGGGAGCATATGTTGCTCTAAAACCTTTATATACCTTTCAGCATTCTTTTCAAAATTTATTGCTTTTTCAGCCCTTTGTTGCTTCCATGCCAACTTTTTTGAGACCTGTAGCAGGCATCAAATTTGAAATGAGCTCATTTAGTGGATAAAAGTGTAAAATTTCTCAGTTTAAACGTTTGTTATGTTCTCTATGTTCTATTGTGAATAAAATATTGGCTCATGTGATTTGAAAGTCTTTTAGTTTTCATTTTATTCAAATAAAAATAAAAAAAAACGTCCCAACATTTCTGGAATTCGGGTTGTATTTATTGATTATTAATTTGTTGACAAATTATAAATTAAACAATAAATCAAAACATTGTGCACTATTCTTTATTCGTAAAATAGAACTTGTGCCGTGACCACTATGAAAATCATTGTGGAAATCAATAATATTAAAAATATACATAAATAGAACAATCTGTTGTGATATTGGACATTGACATTTAGATTATATAACTTTAATACACTTGTGTGTGTGGCAAGTGTTTTACAAAAGTAGAAAAATGAACAGCAGGATAGTCACTAAACACAAAACACATTACTAAAATAAACATTTGAAAGTTAAAATCAGTTTTGTATAATGAAAATTCTTAGTCAATAAGCTGTTTTCGCGAAAAAAAAAAAGAGCCATGAGGGCCAAATGTTAAAGTTGCAAATATAAATATGGAACTACTTTTCTCTGTATTAATTAAAATAGTATAACTATTGCAAAACATTCTCTCTTCAGTCAGTCCATTTTAGGACGAATGAAATTATGTCCCATGTCGCAAATAAAAAGAAGAGTAACAATCAAAGTGAAGGCACTGACAAATGAAAAACCATAAGAAAGAAACACAGGTTTTCCATTAAAAAAGAGAGGAACCAACATGAAGCCCAGACATATAGTTGCGTTATCTTGTGTGGTCAGATGATACAGATATGTGTCAATAATAAGTGTTTATGTATATGGCCTTGACAATGTAGCAATAAATCAGCCCATCAGTAAAAACAGTAAACAATCACAAATACATCATTTTTCTACATTAGATCACAATCTGTCAATCCATCATTGTGATGGTTGCACACTCATCCATAAATGATTAAAATCAAAAGTCCATTTACATCTTCACAAACTATCTCCATGCAAAGACCACCATAGCAGAAGAGGACCTCTTCTTTCATTCAAAAAAAAGGCAAGTGTCTGTTGAGTAAAAGATGACCAGAATTTCATTTAGCATGTCTAGGTAATCTATTGGTGCAGACTACATTTATTATAACACAAATGTTTTTATATAAGGCTGTGAAATTTAAAAAAAAAAAGAAGTACCTTGGGTTTAGCGGTTTGCAACTCTAATTGGAAGAGCTCTCTCGTCTAGCGTCAAGTGCCCTATAATAAAGACATACAGCATAAGTACACAGATGAACACAAACCAACAAAACTTCACTCATTACAATGACAGCCTTTCCTGCTTGAGGAAAGCAGTCTGTTTTAATGTGACACTGAATCAAATAAGGACGTCAGCTATTTCTGTCTTGACTGACGGCTTGAACTGAACTCTAACCTGAAACTTTTCTGCCAGGCTTGAGTCTAAGAACCAAAGAATGTTCTTGGTTTGCTTTCAGACATGTATTAAGTGATCTATTTTACATTTATATATGCATATACTTATGTTTCCATGTGTTAATCTCAATCAAGCTCTGTTCCAAAACCTAGTAAGCTGCCTTGCTGTCTACGGCCTAAATAAAAGGCATACTAAGTAAATGGAACCTTCTAAGGGCAAATTCTAATGTTCTTAAAGTCAGGTGTTAACATGTTGCTAGGCTAACAAAATTACTCTAGCTTAGAAATACACTAAAATAGTAAAATAGTACTTTTTTATTTTATTGAACTATTTTTTTTATACTTTCTGATAGTGAATTTCTTTTCCTTCATCTGCCATCTTGTATGGATTTGTTTTTTTTTTTGAGCTTGTTACTGCCATATAATTTGTCATAAGGACCTCAGCAGATTTAGGTTGCTTACTAACTGGAGTAGCCCTTGCATCAGGAGGTTGCCTACAAAGTCTTAAAATGCCTCCTATGTAGGCAGCTCACTAGGTTTTGGAACACATCTTGAGTGTGTGTGGCCTGGCTCCAAACTCTAGTGAACGATCTGCCCTGTGCTCACAGCTGGTATGACAGTTAACCATTACTCAGCCCCAGCGTTCATTTTTCAGTCTGGTACTCTCCACCTGTCTGGAACTCTATATGGCACCTGGCACAGGTAGAACACCCACGAACGGGCCTGCTGTCTGGATTTGTCTTGCCATGCTTATTGTAGCGCAGAACATTGAGCTCTTTTGAAGACGTATTAACTACCACTGCACAAAGAGTTCAATTCATATCCAGAAATGGACTGTCTCGAAAAGACATTCTTCATGATACAAAAGAAACAAATCTGTGCTCTTCAACGGCATGAAAATAATTTTTCAATTTAGTATTAAATATTGCCTTTGGATGTAAGCAGTGGCACCAGTTTTAAGTGTTTAAAACTGCCTTAATACATTTTAACAGTCAGTGATCATTTTTGTCACTTTACAGCACGTTGTGTCACATATTTTGCCAGTGCTGCAATTTAAAATCTTGGCAATCTTTTTGACATGATGTGGCACTATAAATGTTCCTTTAATTACAGTTTCAGAGTTTGGCAACAATGGCAACAAAACAAATGCCTGTAATTTTCAAGCAATCTTTTAGGTGTGTTTGATCAGGGATGGATAGATAGATAGATAGATAGATAGATAGATAGATAGATAGATAGATAGATAGATAGATAGATAGATAGATAGGACAGACGGAGATGGATGGATGGATGGATGGACAGACGAAGATAGATGGATGGATGGATGGATGGATGGACAGACAAAGATAGATAGATAGATAGATAGATAGATAGATAGATAGATAGATAGATAGATAGATGGACAGACGAAGATAGATGGATGGATGGATGGATGGACAGACAAAGATAGATAGATAGATAGATAGATAGATAGATAGATAGATAGATGATGGATGGACAGACGAAGACAGACAGACAGACAGATAGATAGATAGATAGATAGATAGATAGATAGATAGATGACGGACGGACGGACGGACAGACAGACAGATAGACAGATAGATAGATAGATGGACAGACATACAGACGGACGGACGGATGGACAGACAAAGATA
>JAFVLL020023858.1:0-10278 GCA_021397915.2 Tor tambroides
TGTTTTACTTCTTTGACGCGGGGCGGCGGGATTCCGCTGACTCACTTTGGCGCGCCTCCTGCTGGTCAGGATAAGAAACTTACCTGAATGTCATGCTTATCTACAGGTACAAGGCTGACTTGTTCCAAAACACAAATATACTCACTGATTTAATGAGTTTTCTGAACATTTCAAATGACTAAACATGTACAGAATAATTTATTTAGGAAAAAATATTTATTGACATGAAATTTGGCTTTTTGGATTACGACGTCTCCGATAATAGTAAGAAGTCATGCATACAAATACCAGCAGATGGCACCGACTAACTGATTATTTGCATTAAAATGCTACATAATACAAGCAATCAGATCATAAAAGTGTTTAAAGAATCACCCACCACCAATTTCAGGATTTAGGCCTAAAACATAGTAGAACTGTACATGCTGTATAAAAAGTGATGACCACACAAAGTTAGTTTTAACCTTCATTTTGTTGTAAGTTTTAAAATGTAAATATCCAAGTTAGCACTGGAAATGTAATTTTTCCAACAGAACATTTTAGGCATCTTTACACAGCTGAGTTAGGGTTGTTCTGTGCCTGCTCAAAATTGTGTGTAAAGACATAATGCTGCATAAAACTAAAGACTAAATTAAGCCGGCTCTGACCTACCACAGCTCTTAATACCAAACATACAATTGTATTTGCTGTGTAAATGCTCTGAGCAGCATTAAACTGTGTAAATGCCACTTCAGAAGCACCTCTGTGCCACCTTTGCAGTGTAAATTTGGTAGGAATTCCGTGACATTTCAAATCAAATCAAGAAACAATACAAACACATTATTATGATTTGAATATCAGTAGTATAGAAAAAGAAGTACTGTTCACTGTGGTTTTCACAAAAGTGTTTATACATTTAAAATGAGTTGTATATTTTACCAGCGGACTTTGTAACAATACACGCCATGTTTTAAATGCTTCGGAGGGAAGCCAAAGCTGCGCACCCCTGATTCTGATGTACCACAGTTCATCCTAGGTTGGATGATTGGGTAACGTACACTACCGTCGGCCAACCAGCCTGCATCACATTGGTCCAATCCCACAAACCTCCAGGCTGCGTATAACTGGCCAACTTTAGCAATACGACCTCCATCGCTCTGACAGGCCTCCACCGCCTCTGTGAAATTTAGTTTGATGTGATGTTGCAAGAAGTAGACCTCTCCTGACATTGAAGAAAGACATAAAGTAACTTGTCACATCATATTTGGCAACTTAAAACTTAAAAATAAATACGACTTAACCTCAGAAATGAATGCCAATAATTGACCCAAGGTAACAAAATACAACTGGCATATCAAGGCAAACAGCTTTAAAACATATGCATGACTGATGAAAACAAGGAAGAAGGCCATTTTATAATTAATCCTTGTTGGAAGGTTCACACAACTTGTCATCCTCAACTTGTATTTTTAAAATAGGAACATTTTCCAGAATGAGCAATTGCAGCCACATGTATTGTATCCTGTAATCCTGAAATTACCATTAATTCATCTTTGTCTGATTTAAAAATGTAAAACACCTGTTAAAAGCACAACTATGGAAAATGTTAAATGTTTGTCATGGAAATCAATCAGCATAAGCCAGGACTAGATGAAGTTACATTAGGATATATAAAAACTCCACTAAATATATACAAACATTATTACCTCTAATGGACGAAGTGAAGCAGAAGGCATCAAACCGGTCCAGACTTTTGTCCCGAACGCCGTAGCTCCGTACACCAGCTGCCAGTTCGGTGCCACCACAAGCCTCTCGTGGCACTACGACGGGATATTGTGCCGTCCCATCCATGAGCCACCCAGCGTTACACCAGTCCAGCCCTTCCTCCCAAGCAGCGTAGAGCTGTTCAAAGGTAGCCAGGTGTGCATCCTGCTTCTCACATGCCTCCTTAGCCTCATGAAAGTTCATCAGATAGCGCCCCCTAGCGGAGTGATAGGGGAACACCACACCTGTGGAGCACAAGAGCACAATGCACCACAGCAAAATTTTGTTAAAAATAAAAGATAATTAAAGATAATTTATAATTTACAAATAATTTACAAAGAATCTTTGTACAAATATACAAAGATTCTGTAGTTGTTACAGTTTTTTTCACACAAAATCTTTTTACACACAAAATCTTTACTTGTCACACAATTTCTGAAACCTGACACTCAAACACCAGAATCAACCACCAAATCTGCAAAACCATACACTAATTCTCGCCCTTTGACTCAGTTTTCAATTTCATAAAACACTTTTTGCAAAACACAACACACAATTCTCTATGTAACACACACAAATGTATCAGGAAGTATCTTGATTTCCTTTTTCAAACACGACCGATCAAAATGCCATACTAATTCACGAGTGCCTCACACTAACTCCTCACATGTGCAAACACTCATTGCTTTACACAACACCAACCATGGCTTTAAAATAGGCCTTTAAATACACATCTACACAATTACACGTGGTTCATATATTTCTTTTCTTTCATACTGTGTACTGTATTCCCAACCACAAATGCTTACAGTAAAAAAAAAAGAAACTGGTTTGGTTTCAATCTTGCTTTCGTGTTTACCGTGAATTTTTCAACATCTCTCTGCCAATTACTTTCAGTCTTGTACAGAAATGTACATAGGAGCTCATGAAAGAAGAACTTTAGGTTTTGAATAACTGTATGATAGATCCAAAAATATAATATTACACCAATTATAAGGTGTTTGCAAGACAAATGTTTGCTTTTGAGATGTGTTTGTGATATTTTTGCAGTGCTTCATTTTACATTTTGTGTGTGCAATTCTTGGATTTGTGTGTAAAGTTTTGAAAAAAAAAAAAAGAGGCAAAGTTTGGAAATTGATGTAAGCAGTTGAAAAAACTAAGTTAGACAATAAATTAATAATATATAAACATTTTATATAAATACTATATAAAATACTATATTAAGGGGAGACACTACAGGCAAAAACATTGTTTTTCATGCACCTGTCAATTTTGAGATATTAGGCTTTTTGGATTTTCATAAAGTGTTTTTTCAGACTAGTGGAAATAAAACATCCTAAAGACACTGTTAAATGTTTCTTTTATAGCACTTTATCTATTTGTGTCAATAGATTTCAATTACAATGCATATTTTTAAAACCCGTTTTCTCAAAATGAGTTTTTTCTCTTACACTGAGCCATAAATCTCCACTTCAGTAGCACTTACACACACCAAACTTTACATTTTTATTCCTGTCTATATCCTGAAGGTTTTTACAGAGGGATTTACTTGATTATGTACAACATTTTAATCCCCCCCAAAATTCTGTCTATTTTCTGAATTATGGAATGACAAAATAGGATACCCAAAATTCCCTCTGTAAAAACTTTTGACTCTAATATGTAAAAAAAAAAAAATTAAACAAGAATTCTGAAAATGACTTCATCCAGTGTTTAGATTTTTGTACTAGAAATGTATCAGAGGTGTAAAGTACTTGAGTAAATGTAACTAATTACTGTACTTAAGTATCTTTTCGGATACTTTGTAGTTGTACTGAGTATCAAAGATATTAACAACTTTTACTCTCTACTTCACTACATTTCTGAATGAGTATCTGTACTCTTTACTCTACATTTGAAATGAGTGTTGCAGTTACAAATTACATTTTGCATGGTACCTAGCTTTTCTGCAGCAGTTTATTTCTGCTACAAAAGATGTGATATCGCCAACTACAGGGCACTGAAAGTACTATATCTTGTGCATTTTGCCCTTACTCATCCAAACTTGTCAACAAGGTTACTTTAAGTGAATGCAAGCTCCTTAGCAAGTAGTTGTCACAGGTGTTTTATATATGCTGGAAATGAGGCCAAAACCAGCACATCCAGTGCAAGGAGACTTTGACTTTTAATTTTACTTAACTTTATTTTATTTATCCTTTATACTGCATAGACCTTTTTGAAGGTTATTGGGTTTTTTTTGGGTTTTTTTGTTTTTGCAATTTAAAGGTGTTCATTTTTATTTTGGTTTTAGAAAATAAGTGTAATTGCTCTCCTCACAAATCAGCTCTTTCTTGTTTTTGTTGCATTTTCTGTGCCTTGTCCTGGACTTTTATGTCACTTCCTGTCTCCCGTGGTGTTTGTAGTCAGTTTGTATCTTATCTTGTTCAGCTTGTTAGGCTCATGTATGCATGTATGTGCATACATACATGCATACACACAGACCTAGTGTTTCTTTAGCTCTTTGTGAGTTGTTGAATGTAATGGTTGTCTGTTTTCCTGTGGTTGTTAGCTTATTGTTTGTTCTAGTTTTTCCATGAAATGCCTGCACATAGATCCTTGCCTCTGCCTGTTTTCCCCAGCTTCTCCACAACGTTACAGTTTTTGACTGGCATGTCTCTTTTACTAGTGCATCTTTGAGCCTATATTTAGTATAAGTAAAATACTTAAGTATTGTTAAAATCAGATACTCTAATACTTTTACTCAAGTTGTTTTGGAATTGGTGACTTGTAACTTGTAGTGGAGTAATTTTCACTGTAAGGTATCTGTACTTTTACTCAAGTATGGTTTTCAGGTACTCTTTACACCTCTGAAATGTATGCAAATTAGCGCATATTTCATTAAATAATGCCTCATTTGCATATTTAAACCTAAAATTTTAGAAAACTTGTAATAGGCTACAAAAGATGTCTGCAATTATCAATCTAATCAATCAGGTAAGAAAGGCGATAACTAGCCTATTAGGTTTTTTTTTTGGTTTTTTTTTACCCTATTCACCTGCAGTGTCTCCCCTTAATACAATATATAATTGATAATATAATAGCCAGCTAGCTACATCTTACATAAAATACTACAATTATAGTGTTTCGGTAACTTTAAAACACTTTCATTAGGAGTTAATCTGTGACGCACCTCGAAACTTCAGCTGCACTGTCACGCTCTCGTCCTCGAGACCATCAATAATTTCACACCGGTAACGGCCGGTATCGTCGGACTGTAGCGGGTTGATAACGAGAGACGCATCGCCGGGGGCGTTTCGGCGGAGCCGCACTCGTCCTTTGAAGTCTCCGTAACTCCGGTGTCGTGTGCCGATGGCCACCATGACGTCCCTCTCCTGTCCCTCGCCGCTCACCGGCTGCCAGAGCCACTTGACGCGCGTCCTGCGCGGCGCGTTGAGTGCGGGCTCGTAGCGGTAATGACACGGCAGTGTGGCGTTACTCCCCTGGACAGCCGACACTAGAGTTTCAGGAGACTCAACGTGAAGACGGATCTTGTGGAAGTAGACTAAAAAAAAACATTAAGTAAGTGAATAAACTCTTCCAAAGAGAGTAAAGTAGGCTATTACCTATTGTAGGCTATGTTTGTTTGTTCAACTATGCAAAAGTGAGTAGCTTTGAAATGTTTTATGGACATTTTTGTGATGTCTCAACCATCCTAACTGTATATTAAAACTATATTATTACCATTGCTGGGAAGGTTACTTTGGAAATAGGTTACAGATTACAAGTTAACTTATTTAAAATGTAATAAGTAGTGTAACTATTTCAATTAATTTTTTAATGTAGCCTAACTGATTACATTTGACTGCTTTTTTTCTAAAATTATGTTTTTGACTGTTCATTCATCATTTAATGTTCATCATTTTCAAACATTTAAATCAGGCAGGGTAAACTGTACAGTAGTACTCAAAATACTTCATCACAGCCACCACAAAATCAGACTTTAGTCACACTTCTTTTGACTTTGAGATTGTTCCAAGGATAAATGCAGATTTAAAATCATAAGATGTTTAATAGTTATGATTTTTGAAATGTTTTTGACATCAAATCTTTGTATAGCTATATGGCTGGTAACACTGGCATCTAACAATGCCTTGGAAAAAAAAACAGTTAATCTTAAAAAATAAAGCATACACATAAACCCAAATAGGAAATAAAACAGTTATCGAATAAACATGTGTTCTATGTCCTAAACTCCTGAAACATTGAAGTCTCATATTTTAGAGCAGTCGCTGCAATTTATTAAAGAAATCAATTAAATCTGTATGTAGCCTAGGTGTGTGTGTGTGTGTGTGTGTGTGTGTGTGTGTGTGTGTGTGTGTGTGTGTGTGTGTGTGTGTGTGTGTGAAAATATTCAGATGTAACCTCCTTTGTAATCATTAACATTTTTATAACTGTAATTTAATTACACATTTTTTCTCAGTAACTGTAACTGATTACAGTTAGAATTATTTTGTAATTAAGCCCCAACACTGATTATTACTATAAAAATATATAATTATAATTCCCACTGAGTTTATAACAAATATGCTTATTCAAGAATTTTAAACAATTAGAAAAAAAAATACAAAAAACTTATATCAATTTTATTCTATGATAAGTGACAAAAGTTAGAATTTTGTTGAATTCTATGTAGGTGGCACATGTCATACTAGGCTATATCAGCAAGCTAGCTTTTGTTTGCTGGGTTGTTACAGTAGTCAACATTTGAAGTGGATCAAAACCTTTCATCAAAGTTGTCCTAAAACCTAAAACCAAAATGCGCTCTTGTCTTGGGACAGCTTTGATGAACTTTTTGATCCGCTTCACTGTATTTTGCACACATGAAAACATGAAATGATTAGGCTAACTTACTCTCCCCATTGCCATTTCCATTTCCATGAACTATGTCCTGATAATAATAGCCATTAGAGAATCGCTGTGCAAGGCTTCCGAGGACCAGGTGCATTAAAAGCACCAGCAGATGGCGTAAAATCCACATATTCACGATGATTCCCTGTATCCCACAGCTTTCCAGCAGCGTCCTTCAAATTTTAAGACAGCCCAAGATTAGTAAAGATCAGCAAGGAGTTCAGCAAACAAATATAACGCAACATATATTTAGCTTTTAGCACTTTCGAAGTCTGATTTATTAAAAAAATAATTTGACTTGCTCGCCATAAACGAGATAGGCTTATCAACACAGCCTGATACTTTACAATAACTGCATTCACTTGCTGGTCGAACGATTGCAGAAGCGAAAGTCAGAAGGATACAACTAGCTCTACAGTTAAGCCTCATAAAAAGTAGTTTTACGACAATAGTAAAACGTAGCCTAAGTAATAAAAAGTTATTACATTTATACAAAAAAAAACAGATTTAAAGTCGCAAACGCGTTTGTTGTAGTCAACTAGTTAATTGTAGCACGCAAAGAGTCTGCTAACATGCGCATTTATTAAATAATAAAAGCATTTTCGCAACTTACCAATGTAAAATACTTTCTCAGGCTCCTTTTGCTACAACTACTCTGTTCATCGTCCGAGGTGAGGAATAATAGCGCTCTCTCTCTCTCTCTCTCTCTCTCTCTCTCCGTAATAATATTGTGGGACCGTGAGGTGACGTCACTCAGGCATCTCTTTTGAAGTTCTCCCGCTCGCGAACAATAATAATTGTGGGGTCTACAAAGCAGTCGAGGGCTGCCGTCCATCACCACGGTATAATTTTACAGCATAAGGTGTGTGTTGATAATTTCCCAAAACTGAAACTGGAGCTTGTGTTCACGGTGCCAGCGAGAAGATATTCCACCCAGGTCTCTTGTTACGAGGGTTTGTCACAAAAAACAACAACATTTCTTAATGGCCTCAGAGGCTGCCTGGCCTAATAACACAGTTGGTAATAATAGATTGTCAGGTACCTATTTTTCTTTTACATTCCAAATGCACCGAGTGTTATAAATTATGTCCTTTTAGGTAGAAAACAAACCCTAAAATCTGTACAATAAAATATTTGTTCATAGTATGACCGGATATTTTCACAAGTGTTAAAATAAAACAAAAAATTACCACTGCATATGAAATTACACACCAGAAACATGACTTGACCTTTGACCGAGGTCTCAAAAAAGATTACTATGGGAAAGTCAGCGGTTGAAATTCCTCTTCTCCTCAGCGAAAACACCCAAAGTGTGCTAATTTTCCAAAGTCAATAGCAGAGGAAAGTATCCATAGCCTTGCAAATGTGAAATTTTCCTCTTACTCGTGACCACCAGGGATTCAAAAGTTTGTTGTTCTCTGTCAGCACACCTCTGTGCAGCAGTCAGTAGCTATAGTGTTCATCTTTTATCTCTCTCTTCCAAAATTCTGACCTTTTCTCCCTGTTATTTAGCGATACAGTTGATGTAAATTCTAAAAATCACAATATTTAAAGAGGAAAAGAGTGTTAGGTGGCCTTTGGAGGGACCAGGATGTTGTACTGACAGAATCACTCAGTATTATGACCCAAACTGTGCCAACCTTTCTCTTTCTCGCTCACATTTATTTTTGTTTGGCAAATTTTCTCAGGCAAAATCCAGTCATTCCAATAGAAATCGACACATGGAGGCATTTTTCACATCGTGTTCAAGTTGAATTCAAGTGAATTCACCAAGTTGACCAACAGAAAGTAACTTCTATGTGAGCTGTTCTTCATACATCATGGACACTTTAAAAGACGAGAGTGAGCACATTTACATGGCCTCTCTCACAGATGCTCACAACATTAGCGACGCATTTGAAGATCCCCGTCAATTAGTCCCCACAGCCAAGATGAAAGCCGTCGCCTTAGGCAAGGAACGCCGAGACCCTTTGAATAGCTGTGGGCTTCACAGAAGCATGATTTTGGCAGCTGTCATTTGGAAGAACATTGTACTCTAATTGTTTGCCCAAAATGAATAGGTCCAAAATGGCTGGATGTAAATGTTTTAGATTCTCCTGACGCACATGTCAGTCTTAGTTACTGCAGCCTGCCTGAGAAAAAAACCCTTCATTTCAAAAGGTTATTGGAAAATGATACATTTTTAAGATTTTAAATATTATATCACACAAATAAAGGAATGAAAATGAATACATTTTAAAAGTTATACTTTCATAAAGGTAAATTAACACAATATATACAATGTACCATTCAAGAGTTTGGGGTCAGTAAGATATTTTAATGTTTTTGAAAGATGTCTCTTCTGCTTGCCAGAAGAATTTGTATTTAATTTTAAAAATACAGTAAAACGCTAATATTTAGAATTTTTTTAATGTAATTTATTCCTGTGATGGCAAAGCATCATTACTCCAGGCTTCAGTGTCACATGATCATTCATAAGTTAATATGCTGATTTGCTGCTCAAGAAACATTTATTATCAATATTTAAAAGAGTTTTTGTGGAAACTGATAGAGTCTTTCAAGATTCTTTGATTAATAGAAAGTTCAAAATAACAGCATTTAACTGAAATGGAAATCTTTACTTAACTTTTGTTGAATTTAATGCATACTTCCTGAATAAAAGTATTAATTTCTTTAAATAAAAATAAAATAAACAAAAAAGGTACTTATCCCAAACTTCCAAACAGTAGTGAATCTATATAATTTTTTTTTTTTTTACAGACATGTACAGTATGTGAGGGACACAAATGACACTAACTGTGTAGAATCAGTGGCATATTTTTATTACATTTTTTAAAGGGTGTTTCTTTGAGATTGTGTTCCCTATGAATAACTGCTCTGGGCTTGAACAATATATGTAAGTGCTTCCAAACATCATCTTCTGAATGACTGTATGCGTGTGAATGAATGGAATTCAGCCACACAGTTTTGTGGGTTTTTGATTTATTTTTGTTGGCAGTTTCCATCAAAAAAGCTTGCAGTGAAACTCTAGTAATACTTCTGTTTATACTGATGATTTTGACAGTGAGGGTGAATTTTAAAAATGTTGACCCAGTTTACAACCCCTCATAAACTTGTCAAGCAATGAGGCGAGATTTCCTTTGTAGAGATGTTATTAGAAAGCAAAGAATGTTTGCTCCTGACAAAATATTTGCCACAATACCTCATCCAAAATAGCCTTGTTTTTCCAGAAAAGAATCCTTCCTGGCTTTGCCCATCGGGTGCTGCTGTTTTCCTGCCATTCTTTAGACTATCACTTGATTCTCTCTTGCCTTCCTGCTTTGAGCCTCTAGAGCCTGTATATTAGTGTGTCCCAGTCAATCAGAACTAAAGGGAGTTTTTATTAAGGGCCTATTTGGCAAAGGTACAGAATAAATCAATACACACATGAATAATAATATAATCAAATTCTCAAAAAAAAAAAAAGTCAGTATACACACTAATATAAAATAAAATATTAAACATTTAAAATAATTATATTAATTTTTAAAATACATTTCATTATGTTATTTTATACTGTTATTAGGGTACAAATAAATACATAAACATACACATAATACAATAAAATAATCCTATTTTTTAAATTATTTTATATTATGTTCATTATAC
>JAFVLL020023859.1:0-16701 GCA_021397915.2 Tor tambroides
CCATGATCCCTCATACCTGGGCCAATCACTCCACTACACCTGTCCCTCATTATCTCCCACATATAAGCAGCACACACACTCTGATCGACGCGAAGCCTTGATTTGCCCTGGCCATCAATTCCGAGCGTTCTTTACCCGTGTTTGTTTTTCTAGTTTTGACTCTGTTGCCTTCTGACCTTGTGATTGTTCTCCACCTGCTTGACCTTGGATTTTGTATACTGGACTCTGATATCTTGCCACCTGCCCTGATCCTTGCTTGCCCTGCGACTCTGTCTCTGCCTAGCTCCTCCAGAACTGTTTGCCGGTATTTTAACTTTGTCTGTTTACCCAATAAAGCTGCTTATGGATCCCACTCAGTCTGACGAGCCGTTACAACCGTATTCACACTGATAGCTGTCATACAGTCAGTAATCACACGCTGATGTGTGGTCATACAGATGGTAATCATGCAGATACAGCCACATTCCCCACTAAACACACACACATATATGAAAAATGTTGAAGAAAAAAAAAAGAATTATTTGTGCAAAAAGCCGATCGCTAAGTTACGCCCCCAACAGATGACAGGTGCGTCACAGCGCGAGTCATGAGCCATCACAAGAGAGCGGCAGAATTCAAATAAACAATATTCCGCGGATCTATGACTTTTTTTTTAGTGGATGGTCTCATTCTGTTTGTGACACTGTATGCTACAAAACCGTGTTGTTTTTTTTACCACCAAGACGCTGTTTTTGAGCGTAATTTATTCCATAACGGACACAAACAATAACTCTCCCGAAGAAATGAAATGTAAACAAAGGAATATCCATCCATATTACAACGTTATTGTTTCGTTGGACTAAAAGTGCTCTATGGGATGTTGTTCAGTGGACCCTTAGGGTTAGGGTTAGGGTTAGTGTTAACCCTAACATCGACACGTGCAAACAAAGAGCGTTCAGTGTGTTGGCGTCCAGGTACGGGTTATCAGGTTAAGTTTATGATGTAATACTATCTCCAACATTTCAAGAGGTCTTAAATTTGGGGATGGAAAGACAAGAACTGTGATATGGCTGAATGTGACAATTAAACTTCAAAAGTTTATGATTTCATTGAATAAATATGAGCGCTGCACATTTCAAAGTCAGGTGCTGCTGCTTTGTGTACAGCCATTACCAGGGAAATTATTTCTGCCATTCAAAAAGCGCCTCCTGCTGGCAGAGAATGAGTTTTGCATTTCCAATCAGCCCATCTGCTGTTTTTGTTCAGATCAATGCAAAAGTCGATCCATATTTTTAAATGTGAACCACTGGATCGACAAGAAGATAATGCATTCTAAAAATCTAAACAAATTAAGACACTAAGATATATTTACATGTTCTTTAATTAATATAACAATTGATTAATTAATTAACTAAAATAAGTATTGATTGATAATAATTGTTTAAATATAATAATTGATACTTTTGACTGATCCCATCTCTTAAAAATTGTTTAAAGGCTGAAATGTGAAGTGCAGGTCTTACAGGCCCGGTTTCACAGACAGGGTTTAGACTAAGCCAGGATTAGGCCATTGTTCAATTAGGAAATTTAAGTATTTTTTATTAACATGCCTTAGAAAAAAACATTACTGGAGTGCATCTTGAGACAAAACAAAGGCACTGATATATTTTAAGATCAGTCAGTGCAAGTTTCTTTCAGTTAAAACAGCTCAGATTTACACTTTAGTCTGGGACTAGGCTTAACCCTCTGGCCCTCTTCGGTCATTTTTGACCGAAAAATTTTATATTTTGAAATTTAAAAAATCTTAGCTTCATCGGAATGAGATGACACTTGGTGACTTTTGTCACATTAGCAATATGAACACACAAAAAAATCATGGACATGATTCGGATATGTTAAAGGGTCAAAAAAAAAATAGTCACACTTGACTTCTTCGCGGTCAAAAATGACCGACATAGGAAATGAATGGGAAATACGAAAAAATGTGAAAACTCAGTGAATCTTTTGGTGGTACAAACTACAAATCAGCCACTGGTCAGGAAAAAAGTGTGCAGCAATCAAGGGGTGACTCTCTAGAATATCAGGAGTGCAAAATAGACACATGCACACACACACACACACACACACACATATACATATATACACAGAAATGAACTGGTAAGACTGCAACAGAGCAAATTTTGAAAATATGTGAAATAAAATCAAGAAATGAAAAGAGAAAAAAAAGAGGCTCTCTATCTCTCTCGCACACACACACACACATACACACACACACAGAAATGAGCTGGTAAGACTGCAACAGAGCAAATTTTATGGTTGGTGACTGCAGAGCTGGTCCCTCCATGGCTCGTGCCTCAATGGCTGGTCCCTCTGCGGCTGGTCCCTCCGCGTTTTGTGCCTCTGCGGCTGATCCCTCTTCGGCTTGTGCCTCCATGGCTGGTACCTCAACAGCTGGTCCCTCCGCGGCTGGTCCCTCCATGGCTCGTGCCTCAACGGCTGGTCCCTCCACGGCTCGTGCCTCAACGGCTGGTGCATCCACGGCTTGTGCCTCAACGGTTGGTCCTTCCACGGCTCGTGCCTCTATGGCTTGTGTCTCAACGGCTGGTCCCGCCGTGGCTTGTGCCTCAACAGCTGGTCCCTCCACGGCTCGTGCCTCAACGGCTGGTCCCTCAATGGCTGGTGCCTCCGCAGCTGGTGCCTCCGCGGCTGGTCCCTCCGCAGCTGGTCCCTCCACGGCTCGTGCCTCAACGGTTGGTCCTTCCATGGTTCGTGCCTCTATGGCTGGTCCCTCTGCGGCTGGTCCCTCCGCAGCTGGTCCCTCCACGGCTCGTGCCTCAACGGTTGGTCCTTCCACGGTTCGTGCCTCTATGGCTGGTCCCTCCATGGTTCGTGCCTCTATGGCTGGTCCCTCCATGGCTCGTGCCTCAATGGCTGGTCCCTCTGCGGCTGATCCCTCCACGGCTTGTGCCTCGACGGCTGGTGCCTCCACAGCTCGTGCCTCAACGGCTGGTCCCTCCACAGCTTGTGCCTCCACGGCTGGTCCCTCCATGGATTGTGCCTCCACAGCTCGTATCTCAATGGCTGGTCCCTCCACGGCTCATCCCTCTATGACCAGTCTCTCACAGAAAAGAAAAAGGTGCCAAATGTGCTGGCCAAAGGATGTGAAAACCAGCAGTTTTTGCATAAAGTGCAAACTTCCAGTGTGCAAGCGACACTGTAATACTGTCTGTTGCATTTGCAGCAATGTGTAAAATAATTACTGTTTGTATGTAAATAGTTACAAATCTATTTATTTATGGTTATTTCTATTTTTATTCTTATTTTTCTTCAATTTACTGTTTGATAATTATTGCATTTGATCTTATTTCAGCCTAACAGATGTTCCTGATATCTGTTGCATGTGCAGCAATGCATAAAATAATTACAGTTTGTGTATATATATATATATATATATATATAGTTAAAATTGTTTCTAATGATTAAATTTTTATTCCTCTTTTTTACATCTACTGTTTGATACTGATTGTTTTTGCAGTTGTTAGTTTGTTTCATCATAATTGCTGTTACTTTCTGTTGTTAGTTTATTATTAAAAAACTTTCTCTTTATTCATTCCTTCTTTCTAGCTTGTAATTATTTGGAACAATGCCTGAAACTGGTATTATGAGCACTTCCTGTGCCTGTCTGCCTCTTTAGGATGAATCGCTTTATGTATTCCCCAATTGTAAGTCGCTTTGGATAAAAGCGTCTGCAAAATGACTAAATGTAATAAATGTAAATGTAATTATGTGTTTCATCATAATTGCTGTTCCCTTCTGAAGTTTTAGTAACATTTATTGAATTACATTGAATAAAATATCAATTACAAAATATTTGTATAAAGTGTTTTGAATTATCACTATCCATTCCTTATTTTGTTAGATTTTTTAATGATCAAATACTGAGTAACAAAAATGCTTTCTATGTGTTCCCTTTCTAACAAGATTTTAATGTTTGACTGTAATTATAATGTAAAACCTGATACTTATCTAATCAAAAATATCTAAACCTTGACAAAAAGTAGTCTTTTAGAATGTCTAGATATATATCTAAATGCAAAACCTAAAAAAAAAGAAGAAATTATGTCTAAAAAACAACAGGAATCCAAAAGCCTCTGTATATATCTATATAGGGTTCTAATACAAGAAGGTTACACAACATTACATAAGTTTTTATTTTTTAATGCCTTCAAATGGCCAAATTCTCACTTCAAAAAAAATGGATTTTAAATGCCTTCACACTATTTTAATGTGAAATATTGCATTTATTAAAAAATAGTAAATAAATAAATAAAAAAAATATATTAATTCTAATGGAAAAAATAGATCATTAAAATTGTATAAATCTAGAGTACTCTCATAAAATTTCCTGAAAATTTTAAATAATAATCCAAAAATATTATTGTACAAAAATATATTACATTGATTTTCCTGAAAAAAAAGAAGTTACATTTCAAGGCTTCGGTCACTTTTGACCACGAAGGAGGAAAGTGTGACTCCTAAACGAAGAGGGCCAGAGGGTTAAGCCTTGTCTGTGAAACCGGGGGACAAAGTCTTAAATTCGATTTTAAAAAATCCTGCCGATATCCTGTTATATTTGGATTAACTATTTTTTGAATAAGCACTTTTGCAACTGTCATCTTAGGTTGTGTTGAGAACGTTATAATCATAGGCTATGTTCATAATCTACACTACTAATAAAAATAGGACCCATCTGTACATTTGTTTGTTGCAAATTTACAGAAAATGCAATTGAGATGTTTAATAATATTATGGGGTAATATTGCTTGTCAACTGACAACAAAGTTTTCTGATTTGAATTGGCATAACTGCACACATTTTATAGTTAATAAAATCTTTAAAAACAAATTGCATTGATTATACTTTGATTTCCTTCAATAAAAGGAAATTGAGGAAAACGTTGTGAAAGGTGTGTGGACGTGGATTAGTAATCTGGCCCCTTGGTATAAAGGAGAAAAAGTGCTGGCTCTTGTAACTATCAAAGCTGCCCATCCCTGATTTACATTAACTAATGATTTTGTTAATCAATACGCAATATTCAATAATTTCATTAGTACACATTTAGAAGCACATTATCTCATACTTGTAGGTATTTGAATATATAATAACTAATGAGCTGTTAAACAATATATAATGTTTGTTAATCATTTATTAATGAAAATTATTATAACGGTTCCATTTTTGGCTTCACAATTGGGTGAAAAATGAAACAAAAAGCTTTTTTTTGTTTCAAGTAGGTAAAGCACCTGGAATGAAGGAATCCGTGCGGCAGTCGTACAGCATACCAGGAAACAGAGGTCTTCCTAGAGCTGCCAGTTCAATGGGTTTTGATGCCATGTCTGTAGTAAAAAACAGCAAGAACAAATAATATTTTTAAATTAAACACTGCCTCTAGAGCAAGACATCGACGAATAGTCATCTTCTCGCCATAGGCCCCGCCCACTGGCATTCAGTCGCCAACGGATGACACGCTGAATGTGAGTGTCACGTAAAAAGCAAATAGAAATGACAATCACTGCTGCTATCTTGTCTACACTGGACACAGTATACAGATGCACGTTTGCTTTCTGACACAGTCCACGTGCTTGAGTCTGTCGTTAACAGGACAAATGGAGTTAAAGAACTTTCGCTTTGACACGTTTGGTTTAAACAGCTCATTCGCGTCTTTGTACAGATATCAGAAGGATCCCAGAGTAAGGAACAGGTGGATAGCTTATTTTTTTATTTTATTTTTTTTTAAAGTTATATTTTTGGGCTTTTTATGCCTTTATTAGATAGGACAGTAGTAGAGAGCAGACAGGAAAGCATTGGGTGGAGAGAGGGGGTGGGATCGGCAAAGGACCTCGAGACGGAAATCGAACTCGGGTCGCCGTGAGCACAGCTGCGCTATATGTCGGCACACTAACCACGAGGCTATTGGCGCCGACAAGTGGATAGCTTATTTTTAATGGCATCATGGACCATGTCTGAGGATTGTTCTGAGGATTTTGTTTTGGTCCAAAATGCAGCAGCTAGAGTCCTTACTAGAACCAGGAAGTATGACCATATTAGCCCGGTTCTGTAAACACTGCACTGGCTCCCTATCAAACATCGTATAGATTTTAAAATCTTGTTAATTACTTATAAAGCTCCGAATGTCTTAGCTCCTCAGTACTTGAGCGAGCTCTTATCACATTATAGTCCTCCACGTCCGCTGCGTTCTCAAAACTCTGGCCATTTGATAATACCTAGAATATCAAAATCGACTGCGGGCGGCAGATCCTTTTCCTATTTAGCACCCAAACTCTGGAACAATCTACCTAACACTGTTCAGGAGGCAGACACACTCTGTCAGTTTAAATCTAGATTAAAGACACATTTCTTTAACCTGGCTTACACATAACACACTAATACACTTCTATTATTCAAATCCGTTAAAGGATTGTTAGGCTGCATTAATTAGATCAACCGGAACCGGGAACACTCCCCATAACACATGATGTACTCGTTACATCGTAAGAAGAATGGCATCTACGCTAATATTTGTCTGTTTCTTTCTTATTCTGTTTCTCAGTCCGTGTCCGGATCAGATGGTGGATCGGCGCCGGGAGATGATGTCTGCGGCCCTGATCGTCGGCGGAGGCCGGACACCTGGATGAGCCCCGGAGACATATCCCCAGTGAAGACCTTGACTAAAAATACAATAAAACTAAAAAAACAAAATAACTAAAAATATAATAAAATACCAAACTACATAATACTATTATTGTTAGAAATTGCAACAATATAAAAATAGAAATATAATGTTTATACATTTAAAGTTTTAATTAAAACAATAAATAAACAATAATATCCTGGCCAGAGGAGAACTGGCCCCCCGACTGAGCCTGGTTTCTCCCAAGGTTTTTTTCTCCATTCTGTCACAGAGGGAGTTTTGGTTCCTTGCCACTGTCGCCTCTGGCTTGCTCAGTTGGGGACACTTAATTTCTAGCGATTATCGTCAATTTGATTTCACAGATACTAATTAAACTAAACTGAACTAGACAGTGACATATCTGAATTCAATAATGAAATGCCCTTAACTGAAAATTGAGTGTTTACTCTTATTATTATACATTACTGATACTCTATCCTCCAATTTGATACTGTTAAGTGCTTTGACACAATCTGTATTGTTAAAAGCGCTATATAAATAAAGGTGACTTGACTTGACTTTTGTAAACGAGGCACAGTGTCATGAAGAGTTCACAAAGAAACATTTGTTGAAAGATAAAGCGGTACTAGATCTGACTGCAGCTGCATCAAGTCAAGTCACCTTTTATTTATATACTGCTTTATACAATATTGATTGTGTCAAAGCAGCTTTACAGTGTCAACAGGAAAATAGTTTCAGTAATGCAAGAGGACAATAACAGTCATTTTTCAGATGATTCAGTGATGTCATCATCCAGTTCAGCTCTCTTCCAAAAGTATCTGTGCAATCAGTCAAGAGTCCCCAACTAAGCAAGCGACAGCGGCAAGGAACAAAACTCCATCATAAACAGTGCGTGGCGTGTAACCCCGCGTTTTGTTTTTCGTTTTTTTGGAAGTGTTTCTGTTGGTTTATTTTTGTTTTGTTCATGGACATCGCCTCCATTAACGTTGCCCCAAGGAGAGGCAACACATTGCTAAACGGCAGGACAGTTTTTATTTTCCAAGATGGCCGTAACCTGGAGGATTATGTTGAGGAGTTCCTCAACACCTGCCACCATGCCAGCTGCGACAACGTCTGTTTGATGGAGGGATTCTGGTGTGGTCTGGACAATGAAATACGCTTCATCCTGCCCATGGGAGATACGCACTGGACCCTTAAAGACTACATCAATTTCGCACTGTGGGTGAGTGAATCCACACACACAGCGGACGAATTGGATATAGATGGCAACATCAGTGTCCAGCCACACCTCACAGATGTCTCGCAGCCAGACCCAGAGCCCATCCTACTATCTTCCCGCTATGCGGAGCCAAAGCCTGAGCCCACCGCTGACGGAGAGCCAGAGCCCACCGCGATTGTATTGGGAGTTGAGAATGAGAATGAAAATGAGAATGAGCTTTATTGGCCAAGTATGTTAACACATACGAGGAATTTGTTGTAGTAACAGAAGCTCCACAGTGCAACAGAAAGACAGCAACAGGACAGGACACAGATAATAAAAGAATAATATACAAATATCCAAAAAGGCAATGTACAAAACAGCAAAAACACAATATATAATATAGACAATTATTTATGTACAGGTCAAGTATGTGCAAATTTGAAATGAGAAATAAAATAAAATAAGTGAGTGTGGTGAATGGATAATGTATAATAGTTGTGTGTTCCGCGTTTATTGTCGAGTGTTCATGAGATGGATTGCCTGAGGGAAGAAATTGTTTCTGTGTCTGGTCGTTCTGGTGCTCAGAGCTCTGTAGCATTGACCAGACGGTAACAGTTCAAAGAGGGAGTGTGCTGGATGTGAGGAGTCGAGGTGATTTTACCAGCCCTTTTGCTCACTCTGGATAAGTACAGTTCTTGGAGACTGGGGAGGTTGTACCAATGATTCGCTCAACTTGATCCGGACTACCCTCCGTAGTCTTCTGAGTCAGATTTGATGGCCAGAGCTGAACCAGACAGTTATTGAAGTGCAGAGGATGGATTCAATGATGGCGGAGTAGAACTGTTTCAGCAGCTCCTGTGGCAGGTTGAACTTCCTCAGCTGGCGAAGGAAGTACAACCTCTGCTGGGCCTTTTTGACAATGGAGTCTATGTGATTGTCCCACTTCAGGTCCTGGGAGATGGTGGTGCCCAGGAATCTGAATGACTCCACTGCAGTCACAGTGCTGTTCATGATGGTGAGTGGGGGGAGTGCAGGGGGGTTTCTCCTGAAGTCCACGATCATCTCCACAGTTTTGAGCGTGTTAAGCTCCAGGTTGTTAAGACTGCACCAGACAGCCAGCTCCTTAACCCCCTGTCTGTAAGCAGACTCGTCACCGTCCTGGATGAGGCCGATCAGTGTGGTGTCGTCTGCAAACTTCAGGAGCTTGACAGAGGGGTCTTTAGATGTGCAGTCATTGGTGTAGAGGGAGAAGAGCAGTGGGGAGAGAACGCAGCCCTGAGGAGCTCCAGTGCTGATGGTGCAGGTGCTGGATGTGAATTTACCAAGCTTTACTGACTGCTGCCTGTCTGTCAGGAAGCTGGTGATCCACTGACAGATGGAGGTGGGCACAGAGAGCTGTGTCAGTTTATTCTGAAGGGTGTTAAATGACAGTGTTAAAAGCGGAGCTGAAGTCTACGAACAGGATCCTCACATAAGTCCCTGCTCTGTCTAGATGCTGCAGGATGAAGTGCAGTCCCATATTGACTGCATCATCCACAGACCTGTTTGCTCTGTAGGCAAACTGCAGGGGGTCCAGTGAGGGACCAGTGGTGTCCTTCAGATAAGCCAAAACCAGTCTTTCAAATGATTTCATGGCCACAGACGTTAGAGCCACAGGTCTGTAGTCATTAAGTCCAGTAATTTTGGGTTTCTTTGGGACGGGGATGATGGTGGAGCGTTTGAAGCATGAGGGGACTTTGCATAGCTCCAGTGATCTGTTGAAGATCTGTGTGAAGATGGGGGCCAGCTGATCAGCACAGGTTTTTAGGCAAGCTGGAGACACACCGTCTGGGCCTGGTGCTTTCCTTCTTTTGTTCTTTCTGAAGACCTGGCGCACGTCATCTTCGCTAATGTGGATTGCAGGTGTGGGGGAGAGGGGGGTTGCTGGAGGTGTGAATGGTTGTGTGGAGAGGTGTTCAGGGCGGGTGTGGGTTGTCACCGTGGCCTTCCGGATCCCTGCCTCCACCTCCGTCGCCGGTGACATCTGATTCGCCTTGGCCCTCCGGATCCTCGGTGTCGTCCTGGCTCATTGGCTCTCCATCTCGGGCTCCTCACCACCTGCTCCACCCCCGTCAGTCAGCCCCTTGGAGTCGTCAGCCCTTCCTCCACCATGGCTCCTCCCTCCGTCGGCTCCACCGTGGGCCGCTATCATGGCTGTGGCCTGGGTCCCGCCTGCCTCCTCCTGCTCCAAGTCCCTCCTGTCTCCGCCCTGGCTCCTACTTTTTCATCCCTGGCTCCTTCCTTCATCATCACCACCCTGGACTCTGTTGATCGTCCTCCTCCCTGTCATCCGGCCACCTCCTGAACCTCCTCCAATCACCTTTTTCCATCCCACGTCCATCCCTTTGTCCTCCTCCGAAGTCCCCCTCCGTCCCTCCCTTTTTTTCTGCAGCGCGAGTTCGTGCCTTCCGGGAGGGGGTTCACAGCTCAATCGCGAGTTACTGTCATTACCGTTAGTTACTACAGCCTACAGTTTGCTAGATAGCTATGCCTTCATCACGTAAATGCATAATACCTGGTTGCGATCATTTACAAAACAGCTCGGTCTCATTAAATAAGCTGCTAGACTAGAGGGAGACAGTTGAGAGATGGCAGCTTTTCCGCGAGTGGGCGTGGTTTCAGCACCGCCAGTGGACACGCCCCCAGCATTTGAGAGCAGAGAATACTGCTTATTTTTTCAAGATTTTCATACCTTATTTTATTTAATTGGAGGCTTTTTTTAACATTCAAATTTGGCTGGGTGGTTAATAACACATTTTTCTGTGGTGTGACAAACTCAGAACACACATTTAATATTGACTTTACACGGACTTTAAAAATAAAAATGTTCTATTTTCGCGCTGGTTACACATAGAGATATCTTCTCATTCCTTACTTTCTAATATTTGTTCTCAGCTTCCTCTTGAGGTGCACAAAATTTCGTGCAATCCAGTAGTTATCAACACTATTAAGATTTGACTTCAATTCAGGAAACAATTTGGTTTGCACAAAGCCTCGATTTACATGCCAATTTCAAATAATCATTTATTTCCCCTGTCCCTTTAGACCGCGTCTTCGATATTTGGGCAAGTAAGAGTCTTTGTACTTTGAACAGCTTGTATGAAAAAGAAATCTTCTCCTCTTTCTATTCTTTATCAGTTAAATTCAATCTTCCTATTAGCCATCTTTTTCGGGGGTTTTCAAGTGAGACACTTTATTCAAAATTATTTCCCCATTTTCTCAATCGGCCCCCTGAATCAGAACTTTCAGATTCAGATTCACCCTGGTCAAGGACGGCTGATATCTACCATCTGTTGTAAAATAATATCCCGAACCTCATCTCTGTCATGGTGCACACACGAGGAGGAGCAAGGAACATGGAGACGAGGATATAAACTCAAATGAACAGTCTTTAATAAATCCAAACAAGGCTGGGCAAGACAAGGCAAGGCTGACACAGACAGGAACACCGGGGAGTAACGAGTAGACCAGACGACACGAAACTGAACAGGCAGGAACTTAAATACACAGGCTAATTACACAAACACAGCTGGAACAGCATTAACTAATAATGACACTAAACAAGGACAGGAAACAAACCAAATAAGGAAACATGAGGCGGGAACACATGACACACACGACAGAGGACTGGCAATCTCCAGTTGACTCTCTTAAACAAACCTGGGAGCAGGATTTGGGCATTGACATCTCTGAAGACCAGTGTAAGAACATCCTTGGTTTAATTCATTCTCCATCTATTTGTGCTAGACATGCTCTAATACAATGCAAATTGCTTCACAGAGCTCACTTCACTAATGCTAAACTGGCTAAAATACTTCCTAGCAGAAGTGATGCATGCAACAGAGTCACACAATCTCCAGCTGATCATCTTCATTAACACCACCATTGCCCCTAAGGCATTAACTGTTCTGTTTGGCCTTCTTCCAGATTCAGTTGTATCATCCACAGTGCACTGCATCATTGCCTTTACCACTTCATTAGCTAGGCGTGCCATCCTCCTTAAATGCAAACATGCCTCTCCCCCATCACATGAGGATTGGATACGAGAGGTATTGCAATGCATCCACCTTGAAAAAATCAGACACTATTCCAAAGGATCATAGAGATCCTTTTACAAAATATGGAGCCCTATACTGGGTATTATCGAGAACGTAACTGTAACATCAGGACCTTCTCAGTAGAGTCTTAGTAGGGGACCATTTGACTAGAGACCTGGTTTATTTATTTATTTATTGTGGTGTGGCCTTTGGGAGGGGTTGTGGGTGGAGGTTTTGTTGTTGTGTTTATTGGTTTTGTTTCTTGTTTTTCCTCTTATCAGACATCCTGTTTCATTTCATTGTCATGTTGCAGTATTTTACTTGCTGATGTTTTAAAAAATATTTTAATTTTTGGTGTTTTATATGCTCTGTTGGTGGTTGATGGCGCATCACCCGGGGGATATTTTCTATACGCACCAGAGGCGGACAAAGTACACAACTCCATTACTTGAGTGAAATTACAGATATTGCTGGTCAAATATTACTCCATTACAAGTAAAAGTTGTAAAGGCAGATTTTTACTTAAGTAAAAGTACAGAAGTACTTGCTTTGATTCTTCTTAAGATGATTCTTAAGATTCTTGATGGTGTGTGGCCAAGTATGGTGACCCATACTCAGAATTTGTCCTCTGCATTTAACCCATCCAAGTGCACACACACAGTAGTGAACATACACCCGGAGCAGTGGGCAGCCAATGCTGCGGCGCCCGGGGAGCAGTTGGGTGGGGAAGTCTCCCCCATTCCCCCCCTACAAATCGCACCCTGTGATTGACTGACAAAGACACTTGATTGATCACCACATGACAAGCTTTAAATAAATCCACCAAAATGACTTCAGCACAGCACGACAGAGAGCGATCAAACACTCACCTCAGCTTATAATTGTAGATCTTTCTGCCTCCTCCTCTGATGTTGTGTGCTTTGAAGTTAGGTGGGGCGTTTTTTCCTTCTCGGTTTTACTTTCGTTTTCGCAGGTTGTGCTGATTGGTTCATGCTGCTGTCAATCATCAGAAAGGGCTGGGTCCAGCCAGAGCCGGAGAAAGAGAAGGGCTGCGATCGAAACGAGATTTATCCAGATGCAGAACCCTTATGTCACAGCAGTCTCTGGACATAGATATGTACAGATCATAGATGCCCTATTAGCAGCTGTTTCTATGGGCCGCTATCAGAGGCGTCATGCCCATTTTGAGCCAAGTGGATTTTGAATGCAGCTTCCAAAAGAGGAAAAATATCTGAATAATATTTTTTATATTGCATACAATCACACCGGCATGATTAGAACGTGCAGCACAACATCAGCTGCTAAATTCACATCTGCGTTCGCTGACTGGTGCCAGATGCGTTTATACAGCGCTGCGCATTATAACCAATCACACTCGATTCTGTTGAGCTTATGAATGCAACAGCCAATCAGAGGCGTTCAGATGAGTCATCGCTGAAATGCTGGTGCTCTGTTCACTCGCTCGCAGAATGGCTGCTGTTAGTAGCTTGTACCTGCGATTGTTGATCAGTTAGTACACTGTAAGAAAAATATCTAGAAAATTGGAAAAGGTACTAGTAAGTTTCCAGGACATATGTTATCCATTATCCATTGCAACCCTGTAACCCAAAAACACAAAATACACAATGCATAATTTAAAATGCTGGTAAAAATCCCGTGAAAAATTAATACGGAAAATTCCTTCATATTATCATAGTAGATTGTGCTCTATTTTTACAGACTCTTCTTAGAGTGTAGCATACTAAACAACTTCTAACAATACGCTGCTCAAAACTATAATTGTTCAGAATGTAGTTTTACGAGTTTACTAGCTAGTAAAAAAAAAACTTCAATTGTGCAAAAATGTGTGTTCAATAATTCAATGTTGTACTTAAAAATAGTTTATATTCATAAAACTGTGTGGACTGATTATATTTGTCCTTTTCAGCCAATTGCAAACAGGACAACACAACCTCAAAGAAATCTGAAGAAAGCCTGTTCTCTGCATTTCCAAGAGACTAAAGCTATTTGTACTAGTTAAAGCCCAGAACGAATGGCCAGAATGAGCCTGATCATGTTCAAACCTCTCTCAGTCTCTGCCAGGGTCAGATATTAACTTTTCCATTGTGGGGCAATATTTGCCCCCGGGATAGACTTCCAGGAGCATTGTTTACCTTTTTTAAGGGCAATTTTTATGACAATATTATGTAATATAATTACCTTATTAAATGTTTCAGTGTTTTTTGTCAAATATTTAAATATAACCAGTTTCTTCAGTCAATCACAATACTATAGACTGCATTTAAACTTATTTACACTGTCTGTTTAATGCTGATCAAGTACTGTGTGTGTATTTACTCAAAAACTGCATGATGTAAATAGCCTAGAAATGAAAAACACAGAAACTCTTTCATGAGTGAAGCTGCAATATCATGACTAAACCATTGTTGATTATTGCTCTGAATGAGATTGATTCAGAGGATTATATATATATATATATATATATATATATATATATATAGATAGATAGATAGATAGATATAAATATGCAGAGTTCATTTGAAAAAACAGATAATAACATTTTAACAATTCTCAGAAATCATGTTTTTTCATTGTGCATTCCAATTAATCTCAATCAAACTTCTGTTGGGTTATTTTGACTAGGTTAAAAAAACAGCCAACTAACATAAAAACATGATAATAATAAAAAACATGATTTTAGAAAATTAAACAAAAAAACAGAATTATCTGTTTTTGCAAATAAACGCTTCATATATATATTGAGATTGATTCAGAGGAGTATATATATATAATCTTCTGAATCAATCTCAGCTCATATATTTTATGTTTTACTTTAGGAACATTAATTAAACACAATCTGGAATTGGCAATCATAATATTTTGCTTGTCTTCAGTTGTGTCTTATTTTGTTTAATAATTATTACACAAATACTATTATAAAACTGTAGTTTTCACAATTAATTAATTTACTTTATAATTTACTATTAATTTATTCTTCATTATTGTCTATTCTGTATTATTCTACTTGCTATCATTCATCTGTTGTTATTCGTTTATTATGGTTTTACACATATAATTGTTGCTGTAATAAATCTATTATATCTCTTATGTTATTTTACTGTTGTACTCGCTATTGTATTATATTATTCACTTTACTACAACTTGTACTACATACACTTTTTAATATTACACATCACTGTTACTGTATTTTCACTGTAACTAAGTTTTAAGGATTATCAGTTATATTTGTTAATGTGTGTTGTGGAGTTTATATCTGTATAGAGTGCTATGAAAATAAAAAGCAGATTACAGTCTGTCACTTTTTGATTTGTATTCACTGATTTTATTCCATTTTCTCTATTGTGGTAAATTATTAGTAGGCTACTTAAAGATGTATTTTCCCCAGTATTTCAAAGAGAATGAGCTGTGTTCTGACCCGAGGCACAAGAAATGTAATGTAAATATCACAGTTATACTACATTAATATTAGAATTGTTAACAGAAAAGAATCAACCAAATCAACACGAGTGGGAAAAAAAAGTCATATTTAAGGTAACAATGCAATACATAATATCATATTATTGATATTAATAATATGACAATATCTGTAGTCAATATTGATTAAATGGGAGGGAGAAATCCCAGCTAGGGGAAAAATAATAATAAAAGCACTTATGTTCATCTGCTGAAGTGGTATTCTGGAACTGTGAATAAATTAAATAAAAACAGCCAAATAACAACAACATCTTCATCAAACAACAAAGAGTTTATCTTAGATAAAGTTTGATTAATCTGTGCATACAATACTGGCCAAAAGTTTGGACCCATTACTATTTTTAATGTTTTTGAAAGAAATGTCTTCTGCTCATCAAGCCTGCATTTATTTGATCAAAAATACAGAAAAATAATAAAGAGACTTCTTTCAAAAACATTAAAATAGTAATGTGTCCAAATTTTTGTCCTGTAGAAATAAAAATGTATAACATTTTAAATTAAATGTTGTATAAACAAAAAGGTTAGGAATCATATTTGTTTCAAGTGCTTTTTATCGGGGGTGAGGGGCTCTTTAGAGATTATAAACATATTTTATAATAGAAACATCTGTATGAGCTGTATCCAGTGCATGATAATGCTAACGAATGAAATTATATTGAGTTATATTCCAGTTTGCTCAAATTCAGTCATTCGATTGGCTGCTGGCACGACTGGGTAAAGCTGGTTTATATTCGCACATCCACAACATTCACACAACATTTCCGCATTCAATAACTTTATAATTATATGTGCAATAAAATTATTTTTGCAAATTCTGATCAGTCAACCTACTACATTTTTTTCACAGTCGATCAAAATGGGCAAGTATTGTTTTAATGGCATATTTACTTGTGAATGTCCGCTGAATGTTCAATGTAATCAAGTCTAAAAAGTTATTTTTTTTCATTGTGTGCAAACAGACAACTACGTGTTAGCCAGCTACAGATGTACCAGCAAATATCACTCTCATTATGTCTTCTAATGCTATAGACCCTGTTCCTGGAGATCTGCCCTGATCAAACACAGCTGTCTGTAATTACCAAGCGCTCCTTCAGACCCTAACGAGCTGGTCAAGCCGTGTTTGATCAGGGCTGGAGCTGAGCTCTGCAGGAAGGTAGATCTCCAGGAACAGGGTTGGGCTCCTCTGCTGCAGAGTTTCCTTTAGCAACAATAGAAACTCAAATATAATGATGGTGTTTGAAAAGATGTTCAGGAAATGA
>JAFVLL020023861.1:0-14981 GCA_021397915.2 Tor tambroides
ATAGTATAAGCGGAATAATTGACTCCGGACCGTTGAATTATTAGAAAAATAATGCATCACCACCTCGGGTGTGCATTATTTTTCTAATAATTCAGCGGCCCGTCGTCAATTATTCCTTACGTATTTGTGAAATAGGCAGAGTTATTTCCAGCATTTGAGTCAACTTAAGGCAACTCTGTTCACTCAGTCACTGCATTTGAAGGGGGAAAACAAAGGGAAATCCTCAATCTCAGTCAAGATTACATTCCTATTACATCTTTCAAATCAGCAATAAAAACTTACAATTGACCCTTCGCAAAAACCCACCCTTCTTAGATACTGTTGCTATGTCCTGCAAGCCATGGTGCTCTCACACTGCACATCATGCTGTCACGCAGTAAAAAATACATTGCGGCGCAAAGAGGAAACTGACAATGCGCCGACAGAAAAGACAGAGTAGGTTACTTCTGGTATGAAACAAGGTCTCAGCTTTTAAATTGTCATTTTTTTTATAAGAAATTCAAACAATAAATACCATTTTGTGGCTCTTTAATGTGTCGTGACAGTTCACGGTATTGCCTCAGTTCAAGCAGCACGGGAACCGATCGTCTTTTTCTATTTACTTAAAGCACAAAATAAATATGAATGAACATCAGAACGCAGGAAAACTTTCTAGCACATTCTACAAACTACTGGCAGGACTTGAATTTATGCCACCATATTGAGTGTTAGAGAGAGTTAATATTTAGTGCATAGTTAGTACAATTACTATGTACTATGACAGTCTGCAGTTTTTTTTTTTAATAAAACAAAGTGAAGCTGTCTTATATCCCTCGAGAGATGTCACACACATCTGCTTCCTGCAAGGTCTGCCATAAATGTCATGTTTGCATTCCCATGCACGTTCCTTGTCCTTATTTTATCCAATTTATACATTTCAGTGTATTTGATGTTTTTTGCTTAAAATTAAGTAGGGAAGAAGTAGATTACTTATCAAGTTTTTGATATCATAAGTAATGGCTTTCCCTTCACCATCCCAGCTGCAAGACACCCAGTTAAATCATTGAGGAGCCACTGCGAAAAGCAAACCATAAAGTGAAAAGCACTGATTCTGAGGATTCGTTTGACACAGGTTCATTCTTAATGTGAGGGATGACAAGTCCAACTCCATGGTTATAAATGTAAATGGATAAACTGTGTTCGAGTGAAAAGGCTTTAGGATTCATTATGAATTATGAAACCTTCAGGATAGTTCCAGCTGGAGTTATATTTAGGGGCAGCCCACTGCTGACTTCTGGATTCCTTGACCTTTAAACCAAATATGTCTCTAAACTATTTTAACTAACTGTAGCATTTAAGTTTGATAAATTAGACTTTAGTAATCAGACCAATAGTAATGCTTTCTAAAAAATAGAGCTTTCTCAGTTTCTGCTTTCTGCTGCTTGGCAAAACAAATGGCTTTTATGCTTCAATTAAACACAATCTAAATTAATGTTATAAAATGATTTCAATTTGTAACCTTTGCTTTCTTTTCCAAGTTTATTTAATTATTTATTTATTTACTTTAAGCTTATGGGCCTTATTTAATACTTGATTTTCACTAACTGCAAATTATTTGTAATCCTACCAGCATTGAACCATAACACAATGAAAGGCATACAGTGTGATGCAGGTTGTTAACTTACAATACTGGTCTAAAAATCTCCTTTCCTTTCTGTTTTCATTTTCGCAAGAGCCTCTGGATGTTCCACGGCCCTACAATAACATCTTCCTGTCTCTCTGTTATGGTGAGGAATTTTACCCAGATAATCTCTTCTCAAAGGTTACTGTGTGTCTAAGGCTATTATTTGACTGCTCATCGTGGGGCATTTGCAGCCATCGGACTATAATTACTGCATTCTTTGACCGAGTTCATCTTAATTTTCAGTAATTGGACACTGAACCATAGAAAGAGCCTATGCTACCATTTACTGTGCAGTTGATAGGGGGACTAATGACTAAGGGGGACAATTTGAAGGCTAAGAGTTAAATGGGACTAGAAGTTATGGACTACCCAGTTGTACTATCACTCACGTCAATACAACAACATTCTTTGTTGTTATCTCAACAAGATATTACATACGTTCTATATAGGACACTTGCACCTATTCATTCATTCATTCATGCATTCATTCAAAATTATACTCTTAATTTCAAATAATTTATTCTTTTAGTCAAAAAATCCCCATTCTATCGTCTATCTGGAAACACAAGTTTTAGACCCATTTTTAGACCAAACAAACAAACAAAAAAAGCCTAATACATAGTTTGTTTTAGTCTACTGGGCCAGCAAAGAGTTCATGATTCAAATCCCGACACACACATAATAATTTATTTATTTATTTATTTTTATTTTATTTTTTAAATTTGTTTGTGTAATTATTGGAATTCAAAATCGATTTGGGTCAAAAATATAATTTTATGTAGGTTTGAATGGTCCTGACTGTACTGATTATAAATGTGTTTTTCTGACAAATATTTTAGCCAATCATATGCTATCTTGCATATTTTGATGTAATGAAGTAGCCTACTTGTAATTTCCCCCCAACTTTGTACTCCCTTTGTGAAAATCAATAACATCTATGATAACCACAATTATGTAACAGTGCTGAGATACAAATTAAACAAACCAGTAACCACTGGATTCTGGATGAAATTATGAGAAATTTAATAAAAGCTGACAAAATGATACTAACCACTGGCTTTGGATAAAAAGCTCTGCTAAATGCCAAATAACCACTTTGACATATTCACATTCATTATCTTCGCGGTAAGTTATCCAGTGTAATCATGCCTAGCCATAAGAGTCAAAGCATAAGTCTGCAGTGATCCTCACCACGCAATAACAACACCCTGTAATGAAATAAAACTGATAGGTTCAGGCTGAATGAGGGGATTGTGTGTGGTGGACTTTAACCTGACACTCTCTTTAGGAATAACAATATTTATATAGCCCCATTTTTTATTTCTATGTGAAGGGCCAAGGACTATAGCCCACTATGGTGATTTTGTTGAAATGTTGAACAGTTAGCCATTGTTCTACTTAAGAAAATAAAAATCAGTCCTAATCATGTAGCATGAGCACTCATAATTGTGCTATAAGTAGAGGCTTGATGTCTCCAGACTTTGCAGTGATATTAAAGATGTAGGTTGTATTGAGTCAGACAACCAATTCAGTGGCCACCCATGGTTAGTCATTGTGGTCAGAGAAGGAGCCTCATTTTTTACTGCTTTTCTTCTAACGTTTCAGCAAACGTAATGTCTCTTGGGAACCATTTTCTGCTTACGTTGCCCAGCCATAGACCCCATCTTTAACACAACTACTGATATCTCAGGCACAAACAAACTGTAGCATAACATGTGGACATATGGTTCAGTTGCCCTCAAAAGTATTTGTATGAAAGTGTTTACATTATATTACAAAATATACATTTTGGAAAATCCTTATTTTAATAGCTGTGCGAAGAGATAATTTTATTTATTTATGTATTTATGTGTTTGTTTAATTTAAGCTTGCATTTTAATATTCTGCAGGTTAATTTGTATTAACTTGAAGCAGAGCCTTTCTTAAAGGGATGAAGTAGTTCACACAAAAATGAAAATTCTGTCATTAATTACTCATCCTCATGTCATTCCAAACGCATAAGACCTTCGTTCATATTCCAAACACAAATTAAGATATTTTTGATCAAATCTGAGAGCTTTCTGACCCTCCATAGACAGCATTGTTTTCTCCATTGTTTTCTTTGCACGCAAAAAGTATAGCTTCATAAAATTATGGTTGAACCATGATGTCACATGGACTATTTTAACAATGTCCTTAGTTCCTAAAAAGCCTATTTTTCAGGCTAGACCAGCCATTGCACATGTGCAGTCCTAAGTGCATGTCTCACACCTTGTCTACACCGGACGTGAGAGTTGTCGTGTCGTGGCCATGCCGCAACAGCTAAAGTCTGTCTACACTGGACGCGACAAAGCGACTGTTGAAAATCATTTGAAATTAGTGTCAATACGTCATAAATAGAATGCGGCAGCAGTTTTCTGTCAGGGATTTGTCGTGTCCAGTGTAGAGAGTATCACTGATTATAATGAGTTCTATAGTATTTTGTCGTGCCTCGCTGTGCCGCTCGCATCTGGTGAAGACACAGTGTCAGAACGCTGATCGTTTCTATAGCAACCAGAACTTCTAGGCAGCTACAGTGATGTGATTACCGATTAGCGCTTGGCTCTTTTATTTAGAAGGCGGGACTTCCTTTGATAGAGCAGCCATATTGAGCGTTGTGTTTGTCACTATTCATAACTATACGAGTGACACGACGGCTGCATCCGAAAACTTAGACAGCTGATTTGCTGCCTCGCTGCCTTATGAGGCAATGACTTTGCAGGCAGCGTTTTTATACGAAGGCACCTCATGAAACTGATTTCGGACAGGCTTCTGAGGCAGCGTAACGGTTTAATGATCTACAACAAAATAGAATGCGTTTTGGTGATAACTAAACAAATATTTAATTACTATAATACTAATTTCTCGCTAGAAAGAACATCAAAAGTGCAAAAAGTTAATCAGAAATATACATTTACACACAAACTAACCACCAAACGCAACTTTCAGACACCATCTTTATTTTTTAGCTCAACCGTCACGGAATGGAACGCACAGGATTATCAAAGGCAGCGAAGGATACATCTACGCTGCCTTCAAAAATCGATTAGATGAAGGTATCTCATGAGACGGGAAGTGAAGCTAACTTTGGATTCGGACGTGCCTTGATGCCTTCCTACCTTGGAATGCTGCCTCTGAAGGCAGCATTTTTGAGTTTTCGGATGCAGCTGACTTGGTATTTTATAGTCTTTGAAATGACATGAGGGTGAGTAATTAATGACAAACTTTTCATTTTTGGATGAACTTTCCTTTTAAACTCAATCAAAGGTATCGTGAGTTGTGACTCCCCAGTACACATGCATTGTGTAATAGATATACAAACAGAAGGAAAGGTTTTAGCAAGTATGCTCTAATTGATTTCATATCATGGCAGGTAGGTGTGGAGAGTCTTAATTTTAGATATTTAGATATTTAGATTAAAGATATAGTTTAGCTCACCCTCATGTCTTTTCAAACCTGTATGACTTTTTTATTTTGTGTTCCACAGAAGAAAGAAATATTGGCAGAATTATCATTTTTATTTTGGGTGAACTATCCCTTTAAGGTTACACTTCCTGATGGAGCTATTGAAATAAATACATTTTATTTGTTCATTTAGACTCCATTTCTATGCAGAAATAAGCATTAAGTCACTAAACATTTAATTTGTCTGTCATGTTGTTTTGGATTTGTTTTATATAGACATGATGTTATAGTGAAATGTCTGAAATCATAGGCACCTTCATAGACATGCATCATTATTAAGTGACTGACTGGGCAGCAATGCCCAGGTTTCAGACACAGCCAACAATGAGGCTACATTTGAAAGGAATACAGTCTTCAGCTCCACACAAGTCACACAAGCCCAATTAAGCCCAATTAGAGAAATCCCTGGACTTCAGTATAATGTCCTGTATTTCAAAGCAATGGGATGCGGTGAGAAATATAAAAGCGGTCTTGGCAGTTGAAGGATCAGAACAAACTGAAGCAAAAGCTTCTAATGTATGAAACACATGGATTAGCGGTTATCAAGCAAGCGGGGAAATGTGGTTTTGTGTTTTCTTGGGGCCGACTTGGCTCCTAACTGAAGTGAGTCTTGTGGGAGGCCCAGGCTTCTTTTCTGCATGTGTAAATTGACAACTGTTTCAAAACGAGTAAACGTATAGTAACCTTGTCGAGAGAATTTATTTAGCTTAAGTAGACAGGTGCTGGGAGTAGTTTTCCACATTCGTGGAAGTATAAAGAAAGCAAACATGCAATTTGACCCCTACAAATTTGACATCTGAGAGTTAACTTAAGGCACATTTCTCTACAGTATGGCTAATATAAACCCCAGACCTAACCTGTAAAAACCACACTTGCCAATCCCTGCAGGCAAACAGGAATTCCCAGAGAGAAATAAAGCACAGACTCTACACAAATACTGTACATCTGCTGTGTCCTGCCATACAGAGTCCTTCTGTATTGCCAATTGCTCAATTCTAATGTTACAAAAGGCTGCAATATTTTCATACAGTGGAAAGATAATCTTACACTTGACTCCAAATATCGAGTCCTTATAACAGGCGCATTTGGGCCATGAATAATGCACGAGTATTCAAGCTCCTCTCTGGCCCTGAAAGGAAGTGCTTACTCCCTGCCTCAGTCACAGGATATCAGCAGCTAATTCATAATTCAGCAGGCTTGTGCACTTGCCACTGGCCGGTGGGCCTCTTGAAGGGCCTCTTTTGATTTCCTTCCCACACTTCTCAACCTCAGCTGGCTGCACGTGTCTCCCTCGGTTCACACGATTGGTGAGTCACAGATGTCTTTGTTAACCCCGCTGCAGTTGTGTATACGTGTGTGTGCGCCGCTATGGGGAATGTTGATGTTCTTCCACTGAAGATATCATCAGTGTGAGAAACAAGAGCGAAAAGTCAAATGCGTTTTGAAAATATGAAGCCCTTGTCAAGATTATTTCAGTTTGTGTCAACAAGATTTTCCTTATTCTTAGTTCTTTCATTCAAACAGGGATGCACAATATAACAGTACCATATTGGTTATTAGAGATTTCATCTAATGCTCACGTAAACTTAATATTTAATAACCCTAATAATTTAATAACAGTTAAATGCAATATTAAGCAAAATTGTGATGCCTAAAAATCTTTAAAATTGCAGTTATTAGTGGGTTTATAAGTTTAATATCAGTACATCTCTACATTTATTTAGCACTGAAAAACAGGCTCATTTTCAATCACTGAGTTAGAAAATGAGTTAAATTGGCAACATCCATCAGTCTGCTTCTGAGAAACAGGAATAAGAGTTTAATAAATGGCAATTCAAAGACATTCAACACAAACACACACACACACACACACACACAAACACACACACACACACACACACAAAGACTAATTTCATTAATTAAAGTTTTACAACAAAATATAACTAATTACATAATTCATTTTATTAATGGAATTTATTCACTTATCCCATGGTATTTTTCTCCTTTAGTACAAATAAAAACAAAACAAAACTAAACAGGTTATAATTCTGTCATACAACACCACAGAATGAACACACACAATGAATACTTAAAGTTGAATCAAAATGGAATCCAATTCTTTTTTTTTTTAAATTCATGGATGAGAGTTTCATCCTTTTTGCGTCCGGTCTGCCTGAATAACAATTCACTTTCACTTCTGAACTGTGTGCACATGTTCACCCAACAGAAGTGTCAAAACATCTAGGCAGAATATGTGCATTTTATTGTACATTGTCCTATGAACTTTGCACCTTTTCTAGAGGGTGACGTACTTGTATCACCCTTCTCATGCAGTGCTGTGTAACGGTACGAGATGAAGACACTGAGCTCCACATTCTTCTCTGAGTGCTGGTCTCCATGACTGAGACACTGGTCTTCTGGGATGTAATGGGACACAGGCATTTGTCAAAAGCCTCTTCCTGTTGTATTAGTTGCAAAGCAATGGATCTGTCTTGGCTTCCCTCCAAAGGAATGAGTCACTGCTTTCTGTATCATGAAGGTCCAGGGCCCATTGAGGTTATGCTATATGGAGATGGTGTGTGATGTAATCCCATTAATGAACTCTATGTACTGTGAAACTTACATAATAGTTTCAATTTGTAGTTTATAATGATGGAAAGTAGGTAAAAAAGATTGGTTATTATACAATAAAAGAGTGAATCATTTTTATATTTTTAGTCAACCAAGCAAGAAAAAGGGCAGAATTTGGAATCTAAATGTCTTGTGAGCTTGAGGTTTGGGTCATCTGATCCTCACTGTGTTTCCACTAGACAGAACACCCATGAAAGAGTTGACTAGAAAGTGCTCTTGGTGTGCTGAAGGCTGGGAGTGGAGCATGATGGGTTACCAGATGTTACTGGGGACAGAGTAGGTCTAGCTGTCTGAGAGATGGCACATCCACATCCTCCCACCTCCACCCCCTATCTCCCCTGTTCATTCATGGCTCATTTACAACACGTTCTGGGGTGGACATCTGCCACGACATGTATCTCACAGATACGCTAGTTGTGTACTTCTGTACTTACACCAGATCCCACTCACTTTCATACAGCATTTTTCTTTTCATTTTAAAAATCTAAAAAAAAAATCTGTTAAAGGGTATGGTTTAGGGTTAGGTTTTAGTATTTATAACTAGTAATAACTAGCAATATAAGTCTATTGAATGACCCCATTTAGATAGCTAAGTAAACGTGTGTGTGTGTGTGTGTGTGTGTGTGTGGTTTAGCTATACCTTACATTATGGGGACAAAATGTCCCCACAAAGATGGCAATGTCCAAAATCCTTGTCCTTGTGGGGACATTTTTTGGTCCCCATGAGGAAACAACCTTATAAATCATACAAAGTTTTTTTTTTTTTTTTTGAAAATCTAAAAATGCCAGTAGTTTTCTGTGAGGGATAGATTTAGGGGTTTGTTTAAATACAGTTTGTACAGTATAAAATCCATTACGTCTATGGAATGTCCCCATAAAACATGGAAACACAATGTGTGTGTATGTATGTGGTTGTCTTCAGTACTGTCACAAGGCTATCTAATGAAATGTGACCTAAGGGATTGTTTAATTAGAACCTTCACAGGTTCCTGGCTGACTTGTAATGACACTGTCTGACACTGTGCTTTGCTGAACCATAATCCAGGGAATAAATCAACTATTTTTAATGTATACAAAAGTAATCATTTATTTATTTATTTACTTATTTTTTTCTTAAAACTAGATTTAATTTTCATTTTTTATTCTATGATTTTTGATTTCCTTATAGATTTAAAGTGTATAGGGGGAAAAAGTAGTTGGCATTCAACAAACTGTAATGTTGCATCTGTTATTTAAAGATCGCATAACTTTGCTTTCTGCTGTAATGTCAACCACTTCTTGATTTCTGTGCACCCGTCAAACACTCAAACACATAAGAGCAGATGAGTCCGGGCACTGATGTGTTTTGCGGAGAGCTCAGGCCTTCAGGTAGACACTATTATGCCTGATTGTGCTCTCTGTCTCAGTGGTGGACATTAGTAAATGTGCCATTTATTCATACGGTCATCAAGTGCAGGCTTTTTGACATTACCAAGGCCTTTTTCACCAGGGGGTGGAAGACTAGAGATAAAATGATAGGTCACTTGTCTGAATAGGGTGGTCAGGGCCATATTATATTTGGAGAATGCATGACCATGTACTGTATCATTTTGTGGCTTGTATGTCTGTAATGGATTGTGCATTGTGAAAACTGAAATTATGCAACTATTTTTACCTGAACTGGCCCTTAGAGGTGACCTTGATTGGTGTAACCTAGCATAGGTAGTAAGGGTCAACTGGATTTTACAGATACCGATAGCTAAGTTTGACCACACTGGAAAATAACCGATTAATCAACCGATAGTTTTTAAAATGGATACTGAATGAAAACTAACATAGTTCCTAACTTTAATACAAAAACGTCAATACTGAGCCATAGTTTTTAAATTGAATAAATATATTAAATATGAATTATACTTTAACTACGTGAGTGGCGCTTTGTGGCGTGACAGGATTTCTGTCAGCTCTAAATGCTTCTAGAGGCTGCTGGACTTTTCATTGTTTCTGTCGCTCCACTTGTCTGTGTTTGCATTTTCTTCAGTCTGTTCATTATTGATGGGGATTTTTTCAGTGACTCATTCTGTACGTTACATAAATGCGTAAATAAGTGGAGATATTTACCGATGTGTGATTGAAATAATTCACTCAGTTGATTCGTTCAAACACTATAATTTTTTCAGGAGTGAACAACTGACTCTTTATGAGTAAGTTATTGAATCATTCACTCAACCATTTTGTTCAAAAACACTTTTTTATTCACTGATTCAAAGAACAAAAGGCCACAGTTGTGTTACGTGGAGATACATAACATTCAATTCCACTTTGGCTTTGTTTGGAACTGGTATTGTGCCTAAAATGTAAGTTGCTTAGCATTTCAACTTTAGCACTATGACTAGGCATTTGAAATGTTTTCTTTGTTATATCGGCATGTCTACTGACTGTTGTCTTTTCAGAGCCTTTTGAAAATGAAAGCTCAAAGAATATGTTATTGAAGGAGGGCAGATATAAACCACCACGCACACCTTTTTTATTTTATTTTTTTAATTAAAACACAGAAATCAAAAGCAGTTGAAGAATAGGCTTATTTTTTTGGGAGCATTTAGCTGACTTAAGCTCCTTCAAGTTGGAGAGATCTTCCTTCTGTTGGCATATGGCCACTGTTGTTTTCTACTTTACTGGCAATTTATCCCACCCCTCCCTTTTTCACAAGGATCAAATCAGCCATGTAAAGGAGAGGAAAGAAATGTTTATATTGTTGATTTAATTGTCATGCTAATTTGGGTGATTGAAGTGATTAAATATTTGCAACGAGGCTTTGAAAAGAAGCATGCAGTTACCAAGGAGACCCTCACATTCAAACACTGTCTTGTCAGTCACAATAAAACTCCATCTCCAACCCGAAGAGAAAGGTCTTCATTCTTTCAAAGCCTACGAGGATTTACCAACTGCTCGTGAGTAGGAGGATGTGCTGGGTGTATTCGCATTTTATGGAGATGAACAATTCTACATGCTTTAAGGACTGTATAGTGCAACAAAAATTAATTTATCCTTTGCCTCTAGGCTAGTGCTTCGCTTTAGGTCGAGCACAATTGCTTCAAAATATTGATAGACGGATTCAAACAAAACTGCTAGTCTGTGCGTGCTCACATGTGGCTACCATGTGAGAAATGACTGTCAAATATATATAAATTTCTTATTTTTACCAAAGATTTTGATCTATTTTGCATCTGTTTACAGCCTGAATAGCTCAGAAAAAAAGTAAACCATCTTGAAAGCAACTTGGTAAGACTGTGTTTTTGAACCCAAGCTTCATTCAGTGATTGTACCGGTGATTCGGGAAGGCCAGCCAAGGTTTTATCCTCTTGTGTAAGATAATTGCAACTTAATTGTGATGTGTTTGTCATGACAGACGTGGGTGTGAAAGAGGAACCAAGGGCAGGGTGAGAGATTGAGCCCTGACTGAGAGACACGGAGCACCCTGGGGTGGACGTAATGGTCTGCTTTTATTTGTGTCTCCCTCAGCATTGACAGAGTTCACCCTGACCGCTGACCTGCAAGCACATGCTGCTGTTGTCCTCTGTACAAAGACTTCCAGGACTCACAAAACCCAGATAACACTATGAAACCAATGGACATCTATTCAAAAATATGAGGTCAGACAGAGTCATTTTAAACATGCGGTAAATAAAAAATTAAATTATACCATTCTTGTTTACAGTTAAAAATGGACTTAAAGGTATAGTTCAGCAGAAAAATAAAATTATTTCATTATTTCATTTTCATGTTATGTTCCAAGTAAATGATGGCAGAATTTTTATTTTTATTTTCATACCCCTGAGAACTGAAACAAGAGCATGACCCCACGAATCGCAAAGTGCAGCCTTTGTCAACTCTTGCAGACATAGAAAAACGGTGTCTCGCCGTGTCTCTTACCAAAAGAAAGAGGCCTTCAGAATGTGCCAGATTTCCGGCGAATATTACTCTTGTTCTGTCAGCCACTTTGGAAATGGCGAGAGACAGGGTCCTTAAAAACATCTTTCTCTCACATGGACACGAGGCACAATTATCTCTGCGCCTGCTTCAGCCAAGATCTACCAGTCACATTGAGTGGGAGTGTCAGGCTGTGGGCGGCGTGCCACCGGAAGGTCAGAGAGCCCATCTTGAAGCCAGATATCTCTATAGCTGCTGCGTGTGCTTTTCAGAACGGCTAGAACAAGAGATTCCTGACCATCTGCCTTAGCGAGGGATACATCGGTTTCCTGCTAAGGTGCCAAAATCTGTCATACCGACACAGACTCGCAGCAGCTGTTGCGGGAACTTGCCATTTCTTACGTTACAGAGTAGGCATACTATATTCTGACATACATGTAAAAGAGACGTAAATGCAAAAGAGTGTGGTTAACACCTAATCGACAAATCAACAATTATCTCACCGTCTTTAAAATCTTAAAAGCTGTCTACACTGCACATAGTGAGACGGCAGATGCTTGGTGTAGACAGGTTTGTTGATTATGGTGGGAGTGATGTAGTTTTGTAGCTTTGTGACTCTCGCTTGCTGTGTAGATTGTGTAAAGGATACTGTTCTTTTTGTAAGCAAGATTATTTCCTCTGTAATTAAAAAAAGACCTCAACAATCATCTTGCGTCCATATGTTATGCCATGGTATAATGTACAAAAACTACACGGAAGACTGAAAAAACATTTATTATGTTACATAAGATTTCTGTTTTAAATAAATTGTTCATTTGAATTTATATTAAAATGGAAAACAGTTATTTAATATTGTAATAATATTTTTGTTTTTTTTAAATCTTACTGCCCCCAAACATGTATGCAGGTCAGAGCATAAATTTATTTCTGAGGTATATGAGGTAGGACATCAACTAAAATAGGTGGCAAGTCTAATTCCACAGGTGCTGGATATGAATCCAACTTGTTTAGACACAAATTAAGCCCCAGTTATCTTTGTAACTTGCATATGTAACGATGTTTCTCAAATCCTCTGATCTCTGAAAGATGCTTCATTGGGGACACTAAGCTAACAGTTACAGCGGGAGTTAGTTGTCTTATTATCTCTTGGGATTTTTCAGCTCTGCGCATAAGCATACCTGCGCACCAAGTCCATCTGTTGCAGTGTCCCACTGGACCTGACACAGGGCAGTGCTTCAGTGCTGTGATTTCAAAATGGATGGTGAATTTGTAGGATTAAAATGTTGCCGCTTTTGATGCATGGTGCAGTGCAAAGTGGGTTATACCCCTTGGAAGGAGAATGCCATCATAATTTTCCTTGTAGTAGTTTAGGGAAAGACTGGTAATGTTGGGAATTTTACATTTGCATTTGTGCATTTGGTAGACTTTTTTTTTCCAAAGCAGCTTACATTGCATTCAAGCTACGCATTTTAATAGTTACTTCATTCCCTGGGATTCAAACCCTTCCAGGCTGTACAGTTTGAGCTAAAGGAATATGTGTTATATGAAACGCTGATTAAGTGAATATATGGCCAGTTTTGAGCAGGGACATCTCTAGCGTTCTGAATCTTTTTTTTTTTTTTTTATTGCATCAGTGATTTTAATAACACTATGTTCGGTTCGGTTTACGCATCTTGTATGTGCATTCTTCTGTGCCTTGTGTTACTGTACTTTTCATTCCAAAACAATGAAGTCCGATTCTCAAGCAGTTGACTTATATGAGCTGGTTCTTTGTAATGAATCAAAATCAGAGTTACCTGAGAAGTCTGTTTCTCTAGTGAATTTCTATTATGAACTGGTTATTTTTAGTGAATTAAAAAAACAGTTATGAATCAGTTTCAACTAACAGTTGAACAGTTTATCTAAATTACTTGCTGAACTGCAAGTCATTCATCACACCTTAATCCTCGAATCAGGAACTGATACATATGTGTTATTATAGGCCCCTATGAAATTGTTTTTATGCTTTTCCCCCCAAATTCTCTTTTTTTTTCTTCGAGATTCTGATTTAATATTTTAAGTTTTAATCCTTAAAAACATATCTAATTAATTGAATTCGTGAAACATTAACAATTTAGTTAATGAGAAATTTGTTTAAATTAATTTAGAAATTTGTCTGCATTCTGTGTTTTATGATTTAATGCAAATTTATCATCAAAAACTGTGCTAATCAATGAATTTGTTAATAATATAATCAGTCTTGTAAATTGTAATTAAATGAAAACACTACTAATACTAATTCCTTTACAATAAAACATATAACGTCAAATAAAGTGCTGCACAACAGAAGTTTACTGTTTAAATTAAAACTTTTTTTGAAATTTAATATGAATTTCATACAGCCCTATTTTTTGACTAATTATTCAAAAATATTGCCAAATTCCAAAACATATGGTAAATCCACATTTACCACATTGCATGTTATGTTGTGCTTAAGTCTCGTGAGACCTAAATCAGAGTAGTTACTGACTGGTTATTCATATGACAGTGTGTAGTTAAAAATACACATTGTGAGTTTTGTCAGTAGAAAGGAATGCAATATGTTATACCACTTTTTTTAGCCTGTTGTTTTGTGTTAATTATCAAAATGCCACAGAACTGATCCCAGCCACAGAACTGGTTTTAACTGTTAATGGTTCAAAAATGACTGAGTAAATGGAACCAGTACTTCTTTGAAGTAACTTGTAATATACAATATGCATCGTGAATATGTTAACCATTCAGTACCATGCTGCATATCAAAGTTCCATGACAATGGAAATCTGATAGCTTCACTCAACCATAGTATTTCCACAATAACTTTCTGAGAGATCGTAATTAAAAAGAAAGTGCCAATACACCTTGATTTCCTTTTCTCTCTGGCTTCTCAAATTCAGCGGCTCCCCTGCGAGCTTCTTTCCTGTTCACCACAAGCAAAGTCAGACAGACACTGTAAAGCCACTGTAGCCAGCCTGAATAGCTGATTACACATTTTCAAGACAGCAATGATGATGATTACTGTACAAGCGCTCCTTAGGAGACCGGTCCCACATGCACATGTGGCAGAAAGCATGTTTCTACCCTGCCACTTCCTAGAAGCTCCTTCCAGGTGGGGTTTGACAGGACCCCTCTGGTTCAGTGGCTGGGGCGTATACTGAGATGACACCAATGACTCTCCCTCTCCCTGTTCCCTGCAGGCTCGGGACAGAATCTTCATTGTGTGCCTGGTGGGATTTGACACGCACCTCTTTGAGACCCCTGGTCCCCCAGAGACAGC
>JAFVLL020023862.1:0-39429 GCA_021397915.2 Tor tambroides
GCGGCAGGACGCGTTGCAGGTGCCATACCACACAGTGATGCAGCTAGTCAGAATGCTCTCGATGGTGCCTCTGTAGAAGGTGCACATGATGGGGGTCGGGGCTCTGGCTCTTCTGAGTTTGCGGAGGAAGTAGAGACGCTGCTGTGCTTTCTTGGCCAGTGCTGCAGTGTTGTTAGCCCAGGAGAGGTCCTCTGTGATGTGCACACCCAGGAACTTGGTGCTGCTCACTCTCTCCACAGTCGCACCATTGATGGTCAGAGGAGCATGCTGAGTGCAGCTCAGCTTTTATGCAGCTTGTGGTATTTATTTTAACAATAAAGGATGTTTATGAGTCATATGACATAAATTATGACACATGACAAGCGATCAGTCCATTATAAAACATGCAAAGAGTGCATGTCTGCCTATTATAGAATCAAAATCCACTTTAGATCAAAATCGGAAGTTATTACAAGTACTCGATGATGATTTAAAGTGGGTTTTGAGCAAAAACGTTAATGATTACATACATTTTCAATGTAGCTTGATGCTAATTGTACCTTTAATTATTTCAGATGTATTCTTGTAGGCATTATGGATATTTTGTGTTTCTGATGAAGAAACACAAGTTATTTATCTTAATTTAATGCTGTATATTGAGCAGTGGACGATGTAAACCACACGAGATACATATGCTACATGAAGAAAAAATGCATCGTTGGTCGACGCCCCCTAGCGTGCAGGCGTGAATTAGCAGAAGGCGAACATTCGTTTCGCGTTCGGTGTGAAAGCAACATTCGCGGGAGATTCACCTCGCTTTTTCGCATCACGCTCAGTGTGGAAAGGCCTTTAGCTTCTCCTTAAGTTCTGTCTGTGAGATAGAATTTTATACCTGAAGACAGAAGGGCTACAAACAACAGATACTACTAGGACCTCCTGGTGGAGATCCTGCAATTATTCAATAACACATATATAACAGGACACATATATATTATTCTACCCGTTTCAAATATTAGTGGTTCACCAGCGTGTTCCCGCCAGCGTTCAGGACTCTGGCTTCCCCCTTGTGGACACTAACGTAATAGACAACTCTGGCCCCAGAGAGTGATTGTAAATTAAGTTGACATGAAATATATTTGAAATTTCAATCTGCATCTTCTGAGATACTGCAATTTTTTTGTAATCCTTCTCATAAAGTCACTGAATTCATCATAAACTGTTCACCTGATAGCGTTGCCATCTGCGTTTGATGTTAGAGCGTTGTTGAGAGAGAACAAGAATGTATTGGAAACATACATTAGAAAAATACACTTACCTGAAATTATTTTTTTTAAAATATATCTCTGAAATATATGAATATATTCTTGAAAACAGTCTTTTATTGTATTATTGAATAAAATATTAGTTCATTATTAAAGAAAGAAAAAAATTGATAGCCATAATATGGACCATTGTAAATGCTGTGATACTGTGATACTCAGATACTGTGATTTCCTTCTCACATTGCTGATTTCACCATTAACTGTTCACCTGAACAGTTTATGTTGTTGTATATGATATCAATGTAATCCTTGATCATCAAAACATAGGGGTAGACATCACATTTTCTGTGCTATCATGTTTGATTCGGGAGATATGACACAAAATAAATAATTTGGTTATGGCGGAAAGTAAAATGGTTGCCATGGCCACCACAAGCTGTTTTTGTGATGGCTCCATTTCTAAAAAAGGTTCAGAGCAACAAACTATACAAGTGTACCAAGTTTCATGCTTTTATTAAAAAGTGAACATTTTTTCACATATCACCTGGACTAGCAGTCCAAAAGTACAGGGCATTATTTGGCTCACCTAAGTAAATGACGTTACCATGGTGACAAATGAATAGAGGGAAAAAATTGTTCAACAAAAATAGCTCTCCCAAATGGATGCTAATTGGACTGATTCAATTTACATAAACTCAGTGCCATGCTGAACAGTATGTAAATGGGTTAAATGGACTTTATTTGAATCATCCTCGTCATGTTGCAGTTGTACTTCTAATCGGACTTGAAATGAGATTAAAGGCTCCTCGTACCCTCCATACATGACATCTTTGACATTTATTTCCTCTCATATTTCTCTGAAAATGAAGTAACTTACTAATGTACCATGACGTTTACAATAGAGCAAAAATCCAAAAATAGAAATGGTACATTTATTTATTTTTTTAAAAGCCTATGATTATAAATCACCAACACATAAAATTCACTGAAAAGAAAACCCTGTTTTTGAACATCTGATAATGATTTTAACAAAAACATTGTCATGTTGAATGATATGTCAAGATTCTAAAGGATCTTAGTTGTTGGAGACACCCAAGAAGCCATCAGGAGTTTTAAAGGGGTGAACATTTGTCACTTTACCCCAATTAAATATGTGATCTCTTTTGTGAATATGTTGTGTTGTGTTGCCGGTGTATGAAGGGCAGTGAGAGTAATGGCTTTGTTAGACATGCTTATCATGCTTATGCATACTGTATAAATGTAACATTGCAGAATGTTTACTCAAGTGAGTTTATCAGTGTTATTTAATCAATAATGTTACAAAATAGACTCTCACCAACCACAGTGAAAAAAATAATTTAGCAAAAGTAATTTAGTAATTTAGCATATGTATTTATTTATTTATTTTGTTGTTCAGTGTGCCTATCAAGGCTGTTAAGCAAAGTATAACATATTGAAAAGATAATCTGTTCAATATGTGGGGCCTCAATATCTAGTCATGATCATTTCACCAGCAGCTTTCCATAAATGTTTGCACCCAGATAAATAGCTAACAGAGTATGACATGCTCACAGACAAGCACTCTGCCTCTTCTCCAGACACAATGTTTCACAGGCTTGAAACCTTTAGGATTTAAGAGTGCGCAAAATTAGGAACACGCACTCCAAGGCCAAACACACCTTGAGAGTTTCTGGACATTTGGGCCTAAAGTGCTATTATTGCAAACACCTGAGTTTCCTCTCAGGTTAAGAGTTCAGCCATGAGTGGAATATTAACATGTATGATCTCAAGTACAGCACTTGTCCTTTGCAGTCAGTATTACCAGAGTTTCTCAAATAGAAGTTTCTGCGTTAAATAGAATAACATTAAAATAAACAAATGGTGAAATTTCAAGTTGTGAAATATCAAATCACGATCATCAAGTCAAAGGTTGCGATTTATGGAAGTGTATAGTCAGTTGCTCTGCATGTTTCAGAGTATGAGCTGTACTGTGTTCATTTACATGTGTGCCGCTTTATAATATTGTGTTTTCAGAGCAGCTTGGTTCACAGTAAATGCTAATTTTCTTCGGGCTGCATCTTTGCAAGTGTTTTAAGTTCAACTTCCATTTGGGAACACAATGCGATTGTATACAAAAGTTTACAGCATTTTACCAGTATTCCGCCAAAATAAAAGTTTGAGGTTTTTAATAAAGTGAAGAATTTAAAACTTTAATATTTGTACTGTTACCTCTTGTACACTCTAAAAAAATGTTTCTGGGAAAAAAGTCAGAATATGACTCTAAAAATCATATAGGGCCTAGTAAAATCCTGTTGGTTGACTGCAAGTTACTTTAAAAGTTAAGTTTTAAGTTACGTTATAAAATTGCAAATGGTTTAACATCACATTCTATGTAATTTTACTGTAAAATACTGTCATGTTTCATGTTAAATTGTCTTTTATTTTTTTACTGGTGTTTTTTACTGTGAATTTCTGGCAAACACTGTTGTCTTTTTTTCTGTAAATTTAACAGGATATTTTTTAAAGTGTAAAAAGTGAACCCAAATACTAACACAATTAAAAGTAACTATTTTCATTAGCAAGAGTGTATTTTTCTTTGTGTTTAAATGTCTCACCAGCAGCAATATGAGACATTTTCATATGAAAGTTCAAAATTTCAATCTCAGTATGCGACTGATTTAACCACAACATCATTTTGGCCAAGTCATGCAGCCATATAGGGAAGGGGGGAAGGGAAGTGGTGTGTGGCCAAGTATGGTGACCCATACTTGGAATTTGTGCTCTGCATTTAACCCATCCAAGTGCATGCACACAGTAGTGAACATACACCCGGAGCAGTGGGCAGCCAATGCTGCGGCGCCCGGGGAGCAGTCTAGGGATCGGTGCCTTGCTCAAGGGTCTCACCTCAGTCGTGGTATTGAGGGTGGAGAGAGTGCTGGTTATTCACTCCCCCCACCTACAATCCCTGCCGGACATGAGACTCAAACCCACGACCTTCGGGTTACAAGTCCAACTCTCTGTCCATTAGGCCACAACTGCCCTGTGATATATACATCATTTTAAAATAAAAACAATCAAAATAGAACACTTACTTATTATCTCTTTGTTATTTGAACATTAACTGATATTAGAGCACCGTAACCATGCAAATGTTTCAATAAATTGCTATTAAAAATCTTATGAAGTATACTTCAAGTAAATATTTTCCATCAAAGGTGTTCGGTTGACAAAAAAGTTTGGGAACCTCTGATCTAGATGATGCACTGTTTAGCTACCAAACTTAAGCAGTTTTACAAAAGTAGGTAAATTCCGAGGCGATCAGTTAACTTTTGTTTCCAAGCCATTAAGTGAGAGGGATCAACACAAGGGACAAGGAGATTAAGCTAATTGTGGTAATTTCCACAGAGGCATTATAAGGATGTGCTTGGTTTAATGGAACAACATTGTTACAGCATCAGACAAATCCCTCTCATGATGATTCATGACATAATTGATTAAGGCTAAACACAGATGTTTTTATTCATTTGGTGAGTGCTTTTAATGTTGTGTAATCAGTGCTACCTAAACCAAAACTAACCCCTAAATGTGAAGCTGTCATTTAAAAAAATAAAATAAAATAAAAAATCTTCCAAAACAAAAGCTCTGACTTTATCCCATTAGTCAAAGGTCTTTGTAGCCATGTTTAGCTGTCAGTAAGTGTTAAGACAAAGGAGAAGAACTCACTGTCCATCCTTCTCTGTTTGCCTTCGTATTCTCTCCACACAGCAGTCCTGCTCCTTTGTCTGAAACCTCCCCTCCGACACGCTGCCTGTCGTTTTGTTCGGTAATGAGTCTGCTCCGTCTGTCGCTGCCGAGCGTGATGGTCAACACCATATGTGTGTGTTCTCTTCCTCAAGGCCACGTCCAAACATGCAGAGAGAGTGTGCAGCCCTTTTTTTAAACCGTTCCGTCCACAGGTAGCCATTAGTTATTGTTAAGGCCTGTATTCAAGCAATCACCACCATCTGTTGTGTACATATACCCTTTGTAGAAAGGTATAAAATAAGAAGTATTTGTAAATGGGTCAATGACAAACTTTTTTTTGTCTAACTTTTAATTTATTCAAAAACAACTTGAATACATCAGAGTGTTTTTAATTTCTTAATCTTGAGTGAGTGAAGTGACATGTGGTCAAGTATGGTGACACATACTCAGAATTTGTGCTCACACACATCCAAGTGCACACACACAGTACTGAACACACACCCGGAGCAGTGGGCAGTCATATTGCTGTAGCGCCCGAGGAGCAGTTGGGGATTCTGTGCCTTGCTCAAGTTACTGAAGGTGGAAGAGAGCACTGGTCATTCACTCCCCCCACCGACAATTCCTGTTGGACCTGAGACTCGAACCCACAACCTTCAGGTTACAAGTCTGATTCACTAACCATTAGGCAATGACTGTTATTAAGTACCTTGGCATCTACATATACACTCTTAAAAATAAAGGTTCCAAAAGGGTGTTTTCATGCAATGCCGTAGAACAATCATGAATGTTAAAGGTTTTCTATTTTATTTTTTTTTAAATGTAATTTATTCCTGTCATGGCAAAGCAGAATTTTCAGCAGCCATTTCTCCAGTCTTTAGTGTCACATGATCCTTCAGAAATCATTCTAATATGTTGATTTGCTGCTCAAGAAACATTTCTTATTATTATCAATGTTGAAAACAGATGTGCTGCTTAATAGTTTTGTGGAAAACATCATATATTTTTAACACTTTTTTTTCCAGGTGTCTTTGATGAATAGAAAGTTCAAATAAGGAGGATTTATTTCACACAGATTTTCTTTGTAACATTATAAATGCCTCTTCTGTCACTTTTGAACAGTTTAATTGCTGAATAAAAGTGAGTTGTTCTCAGTGTTCTCAGAATTATATTGGGCCATTAACATGGAAACAAACAACAGTGAAAGTTAATTTCTCAGTTTGTGAGATGTGTCCATCTCTTAGGTTCATTTAATGTTGTTGTTTTTCAGAATATTTCTGCTGCAGTTAAATTTGTCGCTTGCCGTTGTCTAGTTTTCAGTCGTGTTCTTTCTCTCTGTTGGCTTTGAATTTGGATTTGTTTTTGCCGCTCACACATTGATTTTGTGCTGCAACACCCTCTCTTGGGTGTTTCTGAAGTAATGGAAGGAAGATTTGTTCACATTTTTCATTCCCTCAGTTGGGGGTTTGCTGGAGAGAGCTTGACACCTGATGTCTAGTTAAACTGAATATTGTGCGCTTGTCTTTTGTATAAGCAGCAGCTTGCCGAGAGGCTCTTTTGGGCCCATTTCATAGAGAGAACATTGATTGTGGATTATGTGTGTATGTGTGTGTCAGTGAATGGGAACATAATCACAGAAAAAAGTTTTCCTACCTATTTTTGCTCATTTTCAATGAGCACAAATCATAGGAGAAATGTGTGTTTAAGCTGGGGAGTGAGTATACGGCACAATAAAAAAAAAATCCCACTCTTGCCTCTTACCTCGAATAATAAAGAAAAATCCAGTGTGTGTATGTGTGTGGGTGGTTTTATACTGCAATGACAATAGAGTTTTCTGCACTTAGACTGAAAAATGAAGAAAATGCACTGAAGCTTTTTTTAATGGCCAGGCAGGCCATTAAAAATTAAAAGCTTTGTGTGGGTTGGCAGTGTTGGCGCACAACGATACACCATGAGAAACAAAGGAACAGAAATAATAAGAAAAAAGAGAGAGACGGGAAGGGTGAGAGACATATTTTACCTTCGTTTAGATTTTTGTCACTTCAAGGCATTAGGTGGGAAATTACTTTGTAATTGAATTGCAAGGTTGTTTCGTCAAAAACGCGTGCTCACACTATATGATAACACCCAATTGTTAGCATTCAGAAGAAAAAAAGACGTTGCCAATATATTTGTAAAGCTGCTTGTTTCCATCCCAGCTGAAAGGGGCTGTGTGGGCTGCTAGATGCTGATGAAGAGCACTGGGACATGCTGGGGTCTGACTGAAGAATAAAGAGTCAACCACAGTGTGAGGACATACTTTTTTCAGTGCCCTGTGGTCAACTAGGGACTGGCCATAGGTAGCAGCGGGACTTTTCTCAGCTTTAGAAAGCAAATATGTGCGACGTAAATATACACAAATTTATTCTGTAGAGCTGCACTGGGTGTTCAGATGTGCACTTCCCATCCTCTATCACACATTAGCAGCTGTTTTATAGGACTGCGCCCGCTCTATTTTACACCCACCCAACTTTTTCCAAGCAATACTTCCTTTTCTTTGCCAGCTGCCCTATCCCATTTCTGCTGCTATCTGAATCTCCTCACTAAAAGCCAAACATGTCGAGGTGGAGGATGGATGTTGTGCTATATGAATCATGCCAATCATACCAAAATCGTAATCATATTATATATATTGTAATTATTAACATATATGCCAATTACTATAATTTGTTTTAATTTGTAACATTTTAATAGAACGTTAATGATATTTTATATATTAGTGCTGTCAAATGATTAATCGAGATTAATCGCATCCAAAATAAAGGTTTTTGTTTACATAATATATATGTGTGCACTGTGTATATTTATTATGTATATATAAATACACATACAGTATATATTTTGAAAATATTTACATGTATATATTTATATTACAGAGAAATATATATTTAATATATGAGCAACATATTTTTAGGACTGTCAGTTTAACAAGTTAACTTAATTAATTAGTTATGAAAAAATAACGCGATTAAAATATTTTAACGCAGTTAACGCTCTGTCCCCGCCCCCAGACCTGTACGTCATCTTATAATTCACATAGTTGACTGTTGACAAACATGATGCAGGGCAACAACTTCATAAATGCAATTATGCCCTAAAATTCAAGATATTGGGGCAAAAATGCTCCTGTATGAGTTTTTGTCTCATATTTGTATCACATGATAAGCGATATTACACCAGCAGCGAGAGCAATATCACAAGAGTGCTGTTAGGTAATACTATTGTTGGCAAAACTAAGCCAAAACATACATTATTGTGTTTTAAATATTAAAACATTGCCGCCATGTGTTTCGCTCCCGCAATGTTCGTGTCCACTGCTTTAAACGTTCTAATATTCTATATAATTTTGGCACATCAGGGAGCCGCTATATTTAAATATGTATTTAAATATTTTTGAATGAGCTTTTGCACTGTTTACTTTCACTTTCGATTTCGCGATCACAGGCACTCTGTGTAAAGGGAGCACATCTTACAAGATCAGATATTTGTCAATGAGCTCAGGATCTGTTGAGCAGCAAATACTCGAGCATGGTCTTGTCAGTCATCTCTCCTTATTCTCGACCTGTGATCAGTCAAATCTGACTCCTGAAGCTCTTGTTGAATGCAGGGTTGCCAAGTCCGCGTTTTTTCCCACAGAATTGGGCTACTTTTAAACTGTTGCCATGGGTTGATTTTCCCAAGAGGGTAAAGGTTTGAAATGTTGCATAAATTACATTTGACTGAAATGCTTGTATTGAAACATTTTGCATTCTACCTATGATAAAACTTTCATGGACTTTTACATTAACTGGTCCCTTCTGGTGGAATGACCTGCCCAACTCAATCCAAGCAGCTGAGTCCTTAATATTTTCAAGAAATGGCTGAAAACACACATTTCATCTTCGTTTGACCCTCTAACTCTAGCACTCTCTATACTAATGCTAATTGTAATTTTATCTGTTTTTTTTTTATTAAAAAAAACTTGACCCTCTAACATTTGCACACTCTATTCTATTTCTATTCTAACTACTTGTTTTATTTATAAAGAAAATAGAGCCTCTAACACTAGCATTCTCTATTCTTTTTCTGTTCTATTGACTTGTTTTATTTTTATTTAAAAATGACCCTCCAACACTAGCATTCTTTTTCTATTCTATCTACTTATTCAATTTTTATAATAAATAAAAACAAGCAAACAAACAAACAAAAGACCTAGCTATGTATACTGTTAGGCGAAGCCCCGCCCATGTCCCCGCCCACGAACCCCGTCCCCTACTGTCCTCTTTTTGGAAAACTAAAATATGGTCACCCTACACAATATTAACTTATTATTTACTGAACTGTTGTGTAAAATCACATTTGCACTCGTGCTATTCGGGTTGTGGCTAGAAGGGATACAGCTCTGACCGGAAACAAACAATGAAATTAATTTTCTACCTATTAAATTGTGTTTTATTAACGTCTACACCTACCCCAACCCTAAACCTACCCCTTACAATAATGAAAAAAATAGTAATTATTGTTGTACAGTGTGACAAAAATTACGCTGTATTGATGTGCGTATGCCCAGTAGTGCCATACATATCCCTTCTAGCCTTAAAGGGGTCATATGATGCGATTTCAAGTTTTCCTTTCTCTTTGGAGTGTTACAAGCTGTTTGTGCATAGATGAGATCCCTAAAGTTGCAAAGACTAAAGTCTCAAACCTAAAGAGATATTCTTTATAAAAGTTAAGACTCGTCCACGCCCCCCTAAAACGGCTCTTTCAAATACGCCCCCACGTGTCTACGTCACGATGTGGAAATATTTGCGTAATGCCGTCCAAATGTTCACGCGAGGAAAGAAGGCATGGTTTCAGTAACCGCAGGAGTAGAGTCGATGCGGCCAATTCCAACTTTGCTATGATAATCTGGTGGTTCTGAATCAGTGACTGTATGTTTTGTTATTAGTTCAAGTATTTGCTATTGACTGTTCAAATGTGGAGTTTTGCGCATTGTGTGTGTGTGTGTGTGTGTGTATGTGTGTGAGGGGAACAGGGTCACATCACAGCGGAGTGTACAGCCCGTCAGAAATCGTCTTAACCACAGCTTGTGTACTGCAAATACATACGAGCATCATCTCTGTGTCTGTCACGTGACTCTGTTCCCCTTTCGGGCTTGAACTGATAAAACTAACCTGAAAGCTGAAGCTCGCGATTATGGTAAGGGGCGTTACATTTCCGACGCGTGCTTGTGGTGTTTGGCCAATCACAATGCACTGGGTCAGTTGGCCAATCAGAGCAGACTGCACTTGTTGGAAGGAGGGGCTTTGTAAAAAACGACTCGTTTGAGAGAGGCGGGGCATAGAGGAACTACAATAATGTACAGTATTTGATAAATAATGTGTTTTTTTGAACATTAAAGCATGTTAACATATTCTGTTACACCAAATACACAAAATAATGATCTTTAAAATAGCATTATATGAACCAAACTGTTGTGCGTCTCCGAGCAACACAGCACTGTTTAGTTTCTGAATGAATCTGCGTTTTGAAGGAATTGGGTGAATCAATGATTCAAAGGCCCAAATGAAAGACTCATAAAGACATTTACCGCCACCTGCTGGCAGTTTTAGTTAGTTTCTTATATAGAGTATCATTTCATTAAAAAAAAAAAAAAAAAAAAAAAAAAAACTTTAAAGGGATAGTTCACCCAAAAAAATTTAATTATGTCATCATTTACTCAAACCTAAATGACTTACTTTCTTTTGTTGAACATAAAAGGTATTTTGAAGACTGGTCACAAATCTGTTTTGGTTACAAATGACTTCCATTGCATGAAAATAAAAAAAAACTGAGATGCTTCTCAAATCATCTTCTTTTGTGTTCCATAGTTTGTGTTAGGCCGTTGAAGCCTAAACGTTTATGTGTGACAAATTTTATGTTGAATCAAATAAAATATTTCTTTCTAAAGATACTATTTGTACTTAATACTTTAACACAAAAATTGCATTAAATAATCTTTTGGGGGTATTTTCACAGCCAAATGTAATTTGCGATTAATTAGATTAATTAATTGACACATCATGAAATTAATTAGATTAAAAATTTTAATCGACTGACAGCCTTAATATTTTTCTTAATGTGCCCCTATTATGGATTTTTGAAAATTGCCTATTTTGGATGCGATTAATGGCAATCAATCGTTTGACAGCACTAATATATATATATATATATATATATATTATGTACATCAGATTGATAATATTCTGTAATTGTTTCTATAATAAAAACAAATTCTCGAAATGTGGGAGCAATAAATTTCACAAAAATTTTGGTAAATAGTTTTTCTGAATTTATTGAACATCTTGATTTGAACCGTCTCTGTGATTTCAAGAGTTTTATCTTTGTAACCATCTAAATGCTTCACTGTTACTTCTTTCTCTGTAATTGAATTGTGTTGCCAGCATACTGTGAGTCCTGGGCTGCTTTTTTGTCCCAGCCTATGCCTGAGGTCAACAGATGTCTAACAAATGTCCTTTATCATATCAGCATAGAGGACAAAACGCTGAGAATTTGATCCTATTGGCCCTGATTAGACTGGTCAAAGCTTCATTTCGGGGTCATTCTAGAAAGGTTGGTAGGACTGTACAAAAACATATGCTACAATGATGGAAACTCCTAAAGACACATCTGTCATGTTTAATGTTTACTTGGAATTCTGGACAACCACAACCACATCTGATTTTATTTGACTTAGCAAGACAGGTTTAAAATGAGATTTGGCCATGTCGAGATAACATTACAGAGCTCAGGACAGCTGGAATTGAGTCTAATCGGTATAATAGGATAGAGAGTCCTTGACCTGGTCCTAGAACAGTTTGAAGCAAGCATAATAAATTCAGAAGGAATGGGTGTCCTTTTGCTTTTGCTCAAGGGTAATACTATCTTTCTGGTGTCTATAATCATTACAGTTTCTTATTATTTCAGTAGCTCAGTTTGTTTTGAGTGTTACAGAAGTGTTTTGCATCATCTTTAAATTGAGTTGCCATAGACCTGCACACTGTGCTGGTTCACAAGGCTTTTGTGTTAAAAGTGAATGCAACTAACTAGAAGTGTATAAATAAAATGATTATGTTGTCTACAGTAGTCTGTTCTTTCATGAGCAGAATGCATAGTCACGTACAAACAAAAACTGCCACAAACATTCAGGAGGCATTCTGGCATCTCATCTTTTGTTCTTTGTCACAGAGGGCAGCTTATGCTTGTGTTTTCAGAGTTTCACTTTCTGCAAAAACAATTCCCAGTTCGCACTTCTCTTGGCGTCCAAACTCATATGTGTGTGTGAATGTCTCCAACTGTGTCTCCAACTGTGTTCTAGCTCGTCGACTCGGGTCACCATGGAACACTGCTCTGAGACAGAAGACATCACCCTGTCTTCCACACTCTCGTTGGAAGATGTGTGAGAATTCTTAGAAAGGTTGGGGCAATGTCTGAACTCGTCTTTTTTTACTTCAAGCCCTGGCTTTTAAAATGCTTCTGACTCATCCATTTTTCTACATATTTATTATACTAAATCAGAGTGCTTTATAAGTGTTGTCAGCCTGAATGCTTATCTCGCACATAAATAACAGACTTAAAGAGACTTGCAAGAGAGTTCACTCAGAAACTAATAATTTACCCCCCCCGTTGTTTCAGCCTTGCAGCCTTTTCATACTCCTTAGAACACAAAATTCTATTCTGTCAATTATATTCAATAAAATAAAATGTGAATGAGGAAAAGTACAAAAAAAAGCACCATACAATTATCATAAAATGGGTCCATAAGTCTTCTCAAGCTTTATGTTAGAGTTTAATTTGAGCTGTTATTCACTGCAGATTTTAACATCCACTCATTAGTAGTTCTATGTGGTGTCTTAATGAGAGTTCAAGGCAGACGTAACAATAAACAATTCTTATGAAATGAAATCATTTGAATTTCTTTTTAAAACTTTGTTTTCAAATAAAGGCTGGAATACACTACCTGATTTTTGTCCCGATGCTGCTGCTGTTAGTTATTGCTGTTGTTATGGATTATTGCTGCTGCTGCAGCAAGTTAATGAACTTGCTACTGCCAATGCATATGCTGATACAGTGGTGTGAGTATATAATAACCCCTAGCACATCTGGACAGGTGGAGCTGGGGAAGGTGGAGGGTTTCAGAGGAACTCTGAAGTGCGCTGCAAAATGCTCTAGTGAATGCTAACAAGCCATTTAAATGTAAAACAGTAAACTCATTGGCTGTGAAAGCCACATCAACCAATCAGCTTGTGCCAAGTAGTTTAACGCTGTGAAAATCACCAGTTTGCGTTAATGACCCATCAGCTTGCGGCATCTAGAATTTTATGACAGAACTTGGCATTATAAGGATAGTTGAATCAAAAGATAACAGTGGTTATTTAAAAAAAAAAAAAAAACTAAAATAATTAAATAAAAATAAGTCTGTTCAATAAACCAACTGATTCAAAACCACTCTGAATGATATATTCAAATCAACAAATCAGTTACGGTTCACCAATCACTGGAATCACTGAAAAACAACTTAAAGCAGCGTTTCCCAATCCCAGTCCTCGCGCCCCGCCCCGGTCTGCATATTTCGTATGTATCTCTTATCACATACAACGTTTGTTTCTATTTGACCGTAAGTGCCCTACGAAGTGGACATCACAGGATATTCCGCCATGATTCCAGTTCGAAACATGTATATAGTGTAGACTGAGTACATTTGAGACGTGTACAGTTGAAACACCTTAAATAACTTGTGTACACAAGAACCCCGAGCCATGATTTTTGCTCCACACATGTGTATTAGTGTTCTCTTTGAATGTGGGAAATTTGAAATGTGTGCGTCTTTCCACTCCGAAGATATCGGCAAAAGTTTTTTTTCCAAGGTGAGATTTTCATTTCACCATGTCCCTTCCACAATGAATAGCTTATTATTCTTTTATGATTGTTAAACTTAACATATATCATTGCAAACGTTACTCTGTGCTCTAAAAATAGACATATTTTATGACATTGTGCCATGCAAGGTCTTTTCATAATCTAGAGAAATGTGTGAGCATGTCAGTGGGGTACGGTTGAGACACAGTGTATCAACTGTACCCGGATTGGTCTCCTATTGCTTCACATGATGTTTAGTTGTACAGTGTTATGATAATAGGATAAAAGTCACATTTACACATATGCTATGCAAATTCTGTTAAAAATGATATTTGTGATATTTCAACTGTCTATTATTAATGGACATATTTTCTAACATGAATGTTAAAAGGATTACATAGCATTTTAAGAAATATACAAGGTGGTAAAGTGGGTACAGTTGAGACACCCTTTATAGGTTGCTATGTACTGTATACAGTAACAGTTCAATCATAGAAAATAAAATGCATACAGAGGCTGTGTGTGTTTGTGTACTGGTAATGTCCCCACAAGTATAGTAATACCAGTAAATTCACCTTATGGGAATATTTTTTAGGTCCCCATGATGAAACAAGCTTATAAATCATACAGAATGATTGAAAATGTAAAAATGCAGAAAGTTTCAAGTGATGGGGTAGGGTTATAGAATATACAGTTGTGTATATTGTTATTTTTACATTTGTACTGTTTGCCGTATATTTTTTGTAGTGTTAAATATTTGTTCCTGTTTTGTTAAACTGAATCTGAATTAAATAAAGCAAATAAATAAATGTATTTTTAAACTGTAATTATTTAAAACTGTAATTTTGTAATTTATTACATTTGCTATAAAATGGTTAGCCAGCTTTAGAGCATTAAGAATGAGTGTCTCAACTGTACCATGCTACCGTTTCAACTGTACACCATTTGGGTACAGTTGAGACAAAAATGCACCTCATGTTTATGAGCTAATTGTGGAAAATATAAACTACTTATGGCTATTATCAATTTATGATATTTTAGTACACAAGCAAAAGAAATATGTGAAAAATCACTTCATTTCAGCATCTAGTTTTTGTGTAGTGATGAAAAAAGCAGAAAGTGTCTCTACTGTACTCAGTCTACCTACTGTATGTGTGCAAGATGTGAATTTAAATTGTATTTATTTACAGAGGTATATGATGTCACACTCATCTGTGTGTGAAGACGCTGCAGGCAGCGGCACAGCGCAAATCCATGAATGAATGTTCCGAAGTGAAGTAAACTTCAACGGATTTCCCCTGCTCAGGGAGTAGGGAGCAATGAACACTGTGTAGGGATCATATCAATTGGAACACAGTTCATGCACATAGCTCTCTTCTAACGAGCTGGTTATCTGAATCAAGTTTGTTAACTAAGAGAGACATGCAAAATATGCAGAGCGGGGGGCCGCGAGGACTGGGATTGAGAACTGCTAACTTCAAGGGTTACTCCGCCCCAAAATGAAAATTTTGTCATTAATCACTTACCCCCATGTCCCCCTGTTTTCCTGCTTCAAGTCAGACGCTGACTGATCTGCTCAAATCGAACACAACTTTATGCACTCTGCAGACTGTGCGCCCATCCTCCTCCAATTAATTATCCATTAACGGTTTAAATAAATAAATTCGTTAAGAAAACTGAGGGGGCACAAATTCTTTCTGAGGGGGCAATATCCCCTTTTGCACCCCCCAATCAGTTTGAGATGATATAACTATATAACTATATTTTATTATTGTGATATCAGATAGTTCACAAAATCAAACGATTGGGACACTTTTTGTCATTGAAATTACTTGGAAAAAGTGTCCCAATCAACCTGAATTCACCCTACTCTTTGAAATCATGATTGCATTACAATAGTTGTTTTAAACCACAAATATTTTACTCATAACTTCATTATATTTTACTTATAACTTCATTATAATTCTTCATTTACAATTATTCAGTTATTTGTAATGTTAATTCTAAAATAATAATAATAATAATTTTAAAAAATAGTTTCAATGTAGATTAGAAAAATGCTACATTTGATAGTAACTTGTAGTGTAGCTAGCTACTTTTTCAGAAGAGTAGCTTGACTGTAGCTTAACTACTTTAATTTATGAGTAGCTTGTAGCTGATCAAGCTGCAGTTTCAGAGTAGCTTCCCCAACACTGCCCCATATCCACATTTTAGGGTGAAGTACTCTAAGAGTGGTTTTACCGATCAGTTTGCTTAAAAAATAAAAACTTTTTGTCTAAACCTTGGCGTTTATCTTCTATTTTTCAAAACAACCAGAACCAAACTATTAATATATGAAGTCTTCTCCATGTTATTCCCTGAGTGCTTTATTACTGCTGCTCTTAATGACAGTTAATGTTGTCTTAGCTGGGTTTGTTTATGAGTTTTTAATATGGAGAGGTAACAGTTTCATCTCTGACAGAATGTGGATCCATCTCAGCACTATCGATTGACTGCTATTGCATTTTTAGTGAGACATCCATCTCACCCCTTATCTGTGAGTCTGTGTGTATGTGTGTGTTTGCAGGCATGATTCGGTAGAGCGATAATGTCTGACCATTCCATCCACATAATCGTCTATTGATTTAGTTTTTGTGCATGGAACAATAAATTCCCTCAGCAGTGTGATGGAAAGTGCACCAGAGCTTTCTCAGAACAGAGAGATTCATCTACAAACCATCTCTGCAGAAAAACTGGGTCATTCCTTTTATGCAGTACATTTTCACGTGCATACATCATACTGTATCTAATATGGATAAAATATTAAACTCACAATATATATTTTTATATTAAATGTTCAATGAGCCATTTTAATTAATCATATTAGTTAGTATTTGTCCCAATATCATAATTAAATAAACATAGGAGTGGATTTTAAATATTTGTGGTTTGAGTGGATGTTGCCATTTTAGTCATAATTTCTAAAAACTTCTAATATGAAAAATTGACAGTGTAATTTTTCCTCGTTTAATTGTTTCTTGGGAGTATTATTGTAATTGGTTGTGCCAGATACTTTAATCTTTTTAGAAATGATATATTTTTAAGTGAGTAAAACAACAGTAAAAATATAAGCAGTGGATTTGATGAATTCTGTAATGTTTTGTGGTTGTAGTTTGTTTCGCTCGTTCTAAAATATTCCATCCTGTAGATAAAATTGCAGAAATAAGTTTGACATTATCAAAATTTCAAAATACTATTAATAAAATTTAGATTTGAATTCTCAACCCCCAACTTAGCAATAGCTAGCTCATTATTTATTTATTATTTTTTAAATAAAACATGTCCATTACAAAAGTTTTTTTTATTTTTATTTCATATCTGAAAATGTACTGCATAAGAGCCATTCGCACAGAACATACTTTTGTGGTTAACAACACAAATCTAGAGATGATTTTTATTTTTTTTTAATTGAACTTATTTTAACTTAAGAGCCATATTTTTAGAATGACATGTCATGCGCGAGACACTACAAAAGACGCGAGTCGCAAACACAAGGATCAAACACGTCTGTCTAGCGCATGTTTACATAGAAAAACAAGCAGTGGAAAAGCAGCGCAGTGGAATCCAAAAACGAGTTTTGTGCGAACAGCCCCTAACAGGAATGACTCTGTATTTCCATTTTGTTTACATCATTTTTCAAAAATGAATTGATTACTGTGGATATGAAAACAAAATAGACATTATTTGACAATAAAATATTAAGCAAATATTTAAAATAACTATGTACTATGTGGAACAGAAAAAAAAATATTGCTGAAACACTGTGGACAGACGCTTTATAAGTTTTAGGGGTCATTTATTCTGAGGTGTAAAAAAACACAAGAGGTCGCTAACAAGAGACATTTTTATGACTTATTGACCCACCGTTATTCATGGCTGTAATGTGTGTATGTGTGTGTAACGTCCTTCCATACGTGCTGCCTGATGTCCCTTTGGGCTTCATTTTCCATTCTTCTTCTGTCCTGATGGTGAAGGCAGTGATCCCTGTCATTAATGGCCAATGATATAAAATTGTGGTCAGGTTTTATGAGCTCTCATGTAAATTGGATGCTGGGGCTCGTAAATGTGGTCATTGTGTCTAAGGTGAATGACAGTGATTGTGGAAATGAACGTGTGAGGTCTGCCCTCAAGGTCCTGCTGGATGGCAAATGCATAAACCCAGTCAGGACGCCCACAGACACTTAAACCTGCTCATGTTCTCATGCAAATACACTTTATCCCTCTTTCCATCCCACAGACTCTCTCACTCTATCCAATTTTTGTCTTTCTTCCAGTGCAAGTGATTTATTGTTTCATTTTGCTTAACATATGCATCTCTAAAATTAATTTCAGGGAGGTACGCTGACCCATCTGGGGGAGCTGTTGATTTACACAGATGAAATGATTGCTTTCAAAATGACCTCAAGTCACTGATTGAAAAGGGAAATTGTCATGATTTTTTAATGCATTTGTTTGTTTGCTGCTTGGCACAAATATATTGTTCTGGTTATGAATGCAATTACGTATTATGGATTAGGGCAATAAAACATTTTAGCAGGATTGAATTTACACAGCCTTAGTCCTTTATAAGCCAGAGACAAATTGAGTCGGTACTTAAGGCCTAAATAGAAGCGTTAATGAATATTAAATACAAGGAAACATGTTGCAAAATATATGAGGGTAAAGCAAAGGGTGCTTATTGTGTTATTTGGATACAGCAGTGCAGTCATCTTTCTTCTGTAATGAATAGCTTGATTAATGTGCCATTTTGTTAACTATCGGCCAGTATTAACTTTCATTATCTTGTTGTTACAGATAGCTATTGTCTGGTTTATGAGGCAACATCCAACTTCATCCATGACTTCAATACATAAAACAACGTAAACTTGACAGAAAAGCATAAGCATATTTTATAGCTGGTGTGATGAGGTAAACATCTTTACATATTTAGGAGTGATAATGAAAAATAGCCTGTCATGCAAGATAAATTTAGTTCTGCAAAATCAGGAAAACAACTTTTATCAGTACAAACTGAACTCTTGTTTATATTTACCCAAGTTAATGCCTGTCCTTTTAAAAAATGGCAGTGGTTTGATTGACTTTTCTTCTTTTTTAATGAGAATACATTTAAACTTTAATAAATAAATATAGTCACTCATCATCACAGTGTCTCGAAGTGTTCAGGAGCAATAGCAACAGAAAAATCCTGTCAAAAATCCCACTCCCATTGGCATCAAAAGACAAGGAAATGAGCAGTGCCTTCCAATCTGCAACGAACACAGCAGATAAGACAGACAATAGGACCCAATCACCCTGCTCTCCACAATAGACCCTCATGAGGTTCCCTGGAGCAGATGGATCATTTGCATAGACACAGGCTGGCTGTGATTGTGTTAGGTATTAGGTGTATTAAAAATATCACCACAGGAAAAGTGATCATAAGCTGCTTCAGATCTCTATTCAAAGAGAAGATTTTTTAATGGTCATAAATGAATAAGTCTGCTGAGCTGGATAAATACTATAAGAGAATGGTTAACTTTTTAACATCTCTTCATTAAAATAATGTATGGTAGTATTTAGATATGTACTGCACTACAAAAACAGCATTGGGGTGTTGCTCACTAAAAGTAGGTAATATCTTACGTAAGTAGTTTGGCGGTACTTTGTAAATTGATTCATCCTAAATGTTCCTTTTTCTCAAATGAGTACAGTTAGTAAGTATAACTCATTTTTAGTGACTCGGTTCACCCTGAACAGTCCTGTCTCTGTCATATGAATAGAGTTAGAAAGTCTATTTCATTCTAGTGACTTGATTCATCTGATTGGTCCTCTCACTCTCTATATGAGCAACATTGGAAAGTTTGATTGATTAAAGGCATGAACAGTTCTCATATTTATAGTTGAAAGGTTTGATTCATTCAGAATAATCAATCAGACAGTTCATGTATATTGTAAATAAAACAAAACAAAAACAAAAAAAACAATTTGCCTATTTGAGCCCCCACCTCTTATTAATAAATGTTAATTTATTGAACAAATTAATAAATGTTAATTTCAAGCCTATTTTGGGTTCATTTTAAGTGAGAAATACAGTTGTTTTTGAGCAATAGTTGAATTAAATAAAACTACCCAGAAGGTTGGGTTAAACGTTTAATCCAACTGCTGGGTCAGAACAACCCAATCGCTGGCTTGTTTTTAACCCAGTATTTTTTTTAAAGTGTAGCTTTAGTGTAATTAGATGTCTTTTGTTAGTAGTAGCTTAAGTAGTGTTGCTAGCACTGATCTGTGGATCTTTTGATATTTATTGTAAGAAGACCAAACGAGTGATTGGAGTCGAGTGTGCTAGTGAAAGGTCCCTTGACCCAAAACCTTATAATGTTTATTGACTCACCTACCACTTTAATTTCCCCAACAATATGAGCTTCGGACAGCCTGGCTATCCATCAGTGTCTGGCAGCTCAGCTCGGCTCTGAAATATGTGCTATCAAAGCATGTTGGAAAACTAATACCTGGTCTGTAGTGTAGTTATTGTGTAGTTTACTGTGATCAGATCATATTCTAATAACAAACACATGAATGAATGAATTCTGGATCAGATAATCATAGTTAAAGTGCCCCTATTATGGATTTTTGAAAATTACATTTCATGCAGTGTGTAACAAAGCTCTAAGTGAATGAAAACATCCTGCAAAGTTTTATATCTGAAAGAGTTGACTCTGAATCATTGAAACAAGTAGTTTTTAAAACGAATCCCAAGCTGTTTCATGTTGACGTCAACATGAAATATTAGCATATTGCCCACCCACTAGTTGGTCTTTTCACATTGGTCTGAATGAAAATGCAAAATCATTTTTTGCCACTAGGTGCCGCTTTTGGACAAAGTCCCTTTAAGGCAAGTCATGTCATTCGGTGGCCATCTTTGAAAGGCCTCTTGGGCATGCAAGTGCAGATCCTATGTCTTTGAATGGAGAAACATCAAATTCTCAAAAACTGTTCACTAAGCTTATGATTAAATTTTATATTTGAAATCACCAATGAAATCTGATATGACACAACTGTGTCATAAATGTTGTTTCTTTTGCTCAAATAGCGTTATAAAAAGCTTATTTTTCAGACTAGATCAGCCAGTGTCCATGCGGAGCCTTAAGCGCACGTCTCAGAGTGCTGACTGTTTCTATAGCAACCGGGACTTCTAACGGCAGCTGCAGTGATGCGTTGACTTTACAGATTAGCGATTGGCTCTTTCATTCAGAAGGCGGGGCTTCCTGCAATTGAGCGGCCACATTAAGCATTGCATTTTTCCCCATTCAAAACTATACGAGTGATACGTCTTGGGTGTTCTATAAGCTGTGTCTCATTTAGAAGGCTGTGCCCTCCGGAGGTCGAATCCTCTGGAGGTTGCATCCTCTGTAGGATGCGTGCGCAAAGTGTCCTCAACCTAGAATTAAATGAGATGGCCTTCGTAGGACGGGCGGAAAAGGAAACAGGAAGTATCACATTTCTATGCCAACACATTTAGAGCATCGTTGCGCTCTCACACTACTTAAATGAAGGAAAATTATTTCTAAATTTGGAAAGTAATTTGAAAAAAAAAGCTTTTACTTGTTTTATTTTGTTCAATGTTTGAGGAGCTGCAGCTTACGTACAACAGACATCTGTTAGAGAAAAAAGGAGGAGGAACAAAGTTTATCCGTTTTTACCGGAGGCGATTTAAGGTAAGTTGTAAACACCAAATCTGCACTTGTGTGTACATCTGCCGGCGCCAACATTTTTCAAATTAACAACGGTTTACGGTGACACAAGGAATTGTGGGTTATCTGTAGCAGCGAAGGATACACCTCATGCATCCTCCGTATTCCTGTGAAAGAAGGTCGCATTCGGAGTGTCCTACTTACTTTTCTGAAATGAGACAGCCTCGATGACGTATGCAGCCTTCTAAATGAGACACAGCTTATAGTTTTGTTTTGGAGCAGTAAAAATAGTGGTTTCCCCGGTAACGCTGTACACAGAGCAGCACTGAGCTCACAAACACTGCTTTATCAGGCATACAGGCATGATGAAATGAAAATTAGACCAACCGGACCAATCACCACAGATTAGCGTCACGCAACGGAGGGGTTTGGAAAAATGAATCGTTGAGCGAATCGTTTTGGAGTCTTTGAGCAAATAAGGTAAAAAATAAATGCATATTACAAGACAATGAAAGTGTTTTTTGACCTTGCATGCATGTCAACCTGTTGTTGGGGACTCCCAAAACCAAAATATGAACCTTTCATTGCCCATAATGGGGGCACTTTAAAGAGTTATTCCACCCCAAAATGAAAACTTTGTCATTAATCACTTACCCCCATGTCGTTCCAAACCCATAAAAGCTTTGTTCGTCTTCGGAACACAATTTAAGATATTTTGGATGAAAACCGGGAGGCTTGTGACTGTCCCACTGACTGCCAAACAATTTGCACTGTCAAGGCCCAGAAAATTATGAAAGACATTGTCAGATCTGCCATCAGTGGTTCAACTGTAACGTTATGAAGCTGCGAGAATGCTTTTTGTACACACACACACAAAAACAAAAACGATTTATTCAACAATTCTTCTCCTCTGCATCAGCGTAGTGCCATTTTGGAGAGTATCCGCTGGATACAAGCAGCGTAAGCTGTTCTGTCAGCCGCACTGCACAGATACGTCTTCTACATTTGTTTATGCTTTGATTTGAACGAAAACAGAGTATCCTTGTGGCGCGGCTGACACATATATTCTCCAAAATGGCGCTACACTGACGCAGAAGAGAAGAATTGCTGAATAAAGTCATTATTTTTGTTTTTTTTTTGTGTACAAAAAATGGCAGATGGACTATTCTGATGATGTCTCTCATACTCTTCTGTGCCTTGACAGTGCAAATTGTTTGGCAGTCAATGAGACAGTCACAAGCCTCCTGGTTTTCATCCAAGATATCTTAAATTGTGTTCCGAAGACGAGGTTTGGAACGGGTTTGGAATGACATGTGGGTAAGTGATTAATGACAAAATTTTCATTTTGGGGTGGAGTATCCCTTTAATTAAAAAAATTAAATATATAAAAAACAAATTACTACTCGAAATAAAATAAATGTTAAAGGATTCACTACTGAATTAAAATTTCCAGATAATTTACTCACCCATAGGTCATCCAAGATGTTTGTCTTTCTTTCTTTGAAAAGAAATTAAGGTTTTTGAGGAAAACATTCCAGGACTTGTATCCATATAGTGAACTTCAGTGGAGATCAACGGGATGAAGGTCACGCATCGCAGATTGTGACAAGAGGAGCATTTGTGGTTAAAAAGTATATAAATTGGTTTTTATTACTTTTGATTTAAAAAAAAAAAAGACTGATCGTTCCGCTCGATAAGACCCTTATTCCTTGACTGGGATTGTGTAGAACCCTTTGAAGCTGCATTGAAACTGCAATTTGGACCTTCAACTCATTGATCCCCATTGAAGTCCACTATATGGAGAAAAATCCTGGAATGTTTTCCTTAATTTCCTCCTTAATTTCTTTTCAACTGTAGAAAGAAAGACATGAACATCTTGAATGACATGGGGGTGCGTAAATTATCAGGAAATTTTAATTCTGGAGTGAACTAATCCTTTAACTGAAATAAAATAATTCAACTAAACACTTTAAAATGAAAGCAGACAGTATGGCAATAAAAACTAAGCAAAAAATATTAATAAAAACTATAATAGATACTAAAATAACCACAATGATATTAAAATAACACTATTCTCGATGAGCTACATCATTTTAAAGAAAATAATTAATTGCCAATGTCTGGATTAGTAGTACAGAAATCGATGAACAAGCTAATTTCACTTTAGATTTTAGAATTTCCTCCTTTTCTAAATTATATATATATATATATATATATATACAGTATATACTATCAAAAGGAGCATAAAATACAGAACAATTACAGCTTTCCCATCTCAATGTACACAATAAAATTATGATAATAAATAAATTCAAAATAAAAGTAAATAAAATGTAAAATAAAAAAGATAAATTACAATAAACATAAGGAAATTATAGATATAAATACAGTATCTCTTATTTTTTTATAACAAAAAGAAAGACAGACAGATAAATAAATATAAGTATTCACACGTCATAAGCATTTACACAGCTACACATTGGCACAAACCTGATGCAGCTTTTCATGGCAGTCAGCACTAATCATACCGCAGGCTTTAGAGGAAGAGCTGCCTGGATATCTGTCCATCATGTCTTTGTCACTGATAGAGAGTCGTCCTGTCCCTCCTCTAGCGGTGGAACAAATCTGATAATGAGAGAACGAGTGTGACAGTGAGGTAGGGCTGAGCTTTCAGCAGATGAATAAAACATGTCTTGCTCACTGAAAATGTGATATATGCCTAATCTGCCTAACTGCATTTGTCGTAATCAAAGCAAACATTTGTGAACATGCAGTCGTTCATGGATGCAGTATATCGTATTATATTGCAAAAGAGTATAACATAACCTGTTTATGATCTGGATTAAACCTTGGACATGTTGTGCAATCTTCTGCATCATGTTTTTATGAGAACACAGGTTTGCCATTTCATAGTGTCACACTGTATCTATTTCTCATTAAAAGCATCTAATAGCTCTTGCTTAAAAATCCATAACCTTAACCTTGTCATTACGCACATTATCAGCAGTTTCAAGCCCATCAAAAGAAATAGCAGCTGTGTACTCCTCTCATTATCTGTGCTGAACCTGCAGTCCCAGTCTATCAATTCATGACACTGTCTCAGTCCATAACAAATGAGTTCTTTATACCACACAGCATGGGCATAATTAGTTTTGTCTTGATTGATTGAATGGTGCCTCACTACTACACTTGTTTTACAGTGCACAGCACTGTAATTCATTAAATTGTCAATACTTCATATCTTTGATGTGGTGGACAAGCCTATTGTTAAATATAATGGTATGCTGCTAATTTACCTATTATGAAATATGGAGTATTATATAAACAAAAGGCAATTGACCAAAACGTCACATCATGTTGTACATACTCCGATTTTACTTTAAATAAAAGCAGGATATCTTAATGACTTTAACAGTCATAGGCAGCATGTTGCCTTTTCACAGAATATATCAGGCATATTTAAAACAACATTTAATAATTTAGTTGTTGAAAAATATTAAATAAAATATTTTATGTAAAATTGTACATTTATATTATTTAGCTGAACCTAAATTGAATAATGACACTCAAGTAGCCCGTGGGTTATGATGAATAATGAAGGTAATGAAAAATATACGCCTAATTTTTATGAAAGCATTAAATAATTAATTACAAGTCCATTAATTATAATAAATATTAAATACCTCGAACACACAACATGCCACTAGGGGCCTTCTGTCTCAGTGAGGAGATGTTTTGTACCCTAAAGATCTAAATTACCTTTTCACATGAAAATAAAAACAATACTTGTACTTTATGAATTTAATTCAATTGTAATATCCAAAATAATATAAATACACAGTTCACTATTATCCAGTAAGATATAAATACAATAAGATGAGGGTTTATTAATGATGAATTCTAATTTGGGGTAAACTATACATTAAATGTTCAGTTGAAATTGCAAAATTAAAAGCATAGCTATCAATAATGTACTGAGATGATATTTAGTAACTTTTGTGAGATTTAATGTCATTGATCAAGAATTTTTTACCCCAGGTTGTGTTGGATCTAATCTTACCCTCTCCTTTCTCATTTTGCCGCTTCTCTGGTGTGACTGAAACTTGTGACTCATTTGCTGCCTTATATTCATTGTTCCTTTAAGCCTTTTTGAGTCTCCACATAAAAGACAGTAAAAGAAAATAATGTGCCTAAAGCACGTCTTCAGCAGACACAACACAGGCCGCCATACTTCAAACTGTTCAGGAGATTCTATGGAATAGGCCTCTTGTTTGAGATACCTGAGCAGGGGCGGACTGGGGCTAAAAAGTGGCCCTGGACTTTTTGGCACAGAGCGGCCCACCACACCATAAACCCACCAGCTTATTAGAGCTATTTTTAACACCACTTACACAAACATACAAATATTACACAATACAGAAATAAAAATGCTTTAAAAAAAAAAAGTATTATCATTAACATTAATGAATGACTGTCATACTTCTTTACATTATAATTTGTCTTCCTAGTGTAGCCTATGGCAATTTGTAAATAATATTTTTACACATCTCTTTTACATAGAGGGACAGTTTAATGTCACTAAAGTTAAATGCCTACCATAATATCAGTCCATCTAACAATGCTGTGCTCTACGACTTGGAATGTGCAGAATGTGGACTGTTTTTATTGTGCCTTTCAATTTCTTGACAAGAGATTTTTTTTTATGATGAAGAATTTTATGATGATTTAGAATAGCTGTTTTCTATGCAAATATATAGTAAAAAAAAAATAAAAAAAATCTGTGATGGGCAGCTGAATTTTCAGCATGATTAGGCTTACTCCAGTCTTCAGTGTCACATGATCCTTCAGAAATCATTCTAATATGCTGATTTGCTGCTCAAGAAATATTTTTGATTATTATCAGTGTTGAAAACAATTGTGCTGCTTCATATTTTTGTGGAAAATGTGATAAATCACCATTCAGTCTGGAGTAAAATCAATACTTTTATTCAACAAGGTTGCATTAAATTTATTTAACTGACAGTAAAGATATACTTATTACAAATTATTTATATGTATAAAAATGCTGTTCTTTAACTTTGTATTCAACAAATAATCCTGATAAAGTTAGTCACAGTTTCCACAAAAATATTAAGAGACAAAAACAGTTTTCAGTATTGTTAATAAGAACCATTATTAATAACTGAGAACAAATAATAATTGAAAATAATTAAGCAGCAAATCAGCATATTAGAATGATTTCTGAAGAATCATGTGACACTGAAGACTGGAGTAGGTCTAATGATACTGAAAATTCAGCTTTGATCACAGAAAAAAAAAATATATATATATTTAAACGTTAAACCATTAAAACATGTACATTAAAATATCTTAAGAACTTTCCTAATCTCGGCACTTGAAAGCGAAATTCTTCAGATTTACAATGTTCTACAGTAAGTTTGAGAATTACATTTTCACAGTTTTTTAAAAAACATTTTCTTAGACACGTGAAATTACGGAAGAAATATAACGATATACAAACGTTCACTGTTATCTTATGTCTGCTGAAAACGGCTACGTTAATGTTTCCATGTAGGCTACTGTGGCCAATAATGTAAATGGCATTAAAATCTGAGGAATTCGAAAAGGCCAGTAGTAGTTTGCATCCCTGAAAATTAATGTCTGTCATTTAACAATTTTTTTTTTTTGAAAACAGCTGGCAAATATTGCTAAATTGTCTCATCATGTTTTGCTGTTTAGCCTACATCTTACCTCAGCTCGCATTCAAATGCCGCAGCCGCGCAGCTCAGCTCAGCTTTGTGAACAGTAAATCCCGCCTTCTTCGATTTGATTGGCTAAAACATTTTGACATTGACGAGCGTTTTTGAGCCGCTGCGGCTGACTCAAGTGGGCAGCGCGGGCCATTCGTCTGGGCTGATGGACGGATATAGGCTATGAAAATTTACTATAATCCATTCCTTATATTTACGTGATGGGCCGGGCGGCCAGCCGACATTGTACAGCGGCCCACCGGGAAAACTCCCGGTGCTCCAGATGGCCAGTCCGCCACTGCACCTGAGACTCTGTCCGGCCTGGGGACAGTAACACTGACAGCTGCTGGACACACACACAAATAACTAACTAACTAAATAAATAAAAAAATAAATAAATCAATAAATAAAAAAACTGAACCAAAACAATACAGACAGTGCTGTATATAAAATGTAGGAGATAGCCTATCTTAATAGCAATAGTACTAGTCAGAGAAAACATAGTGATTGCTGTTATATAACCACTGATTATGTGATCATATTGCTCTGTCACTCTACAGTAATTGCCCACTCCCTGTGTTGGGATTCAACTTCATATGCCGATGCCCATTAGGCCAAATGAGACAGCGATGCAAGCTGGACTGACCCTGAGCTGCTTTAAAACACCATGTTCTGCCCACCCACCATCTGTCCTCAGTGAATGCCCAGCCTTGGGCACAAATCTGGAATTGATACAGAAAGTACATCTCCAGCATCAGCAGTGGTCAGATAGCTTGAGCTTAACATCCCTTCCAGTAGGGATGTTAATCTTCTTGAACGCAGTTACATGTATGAAACCTGAACAAAATTGCTTTGATTATTGGTATATTAAAGGAATTGTTCATCCAAAAATTACAGTTTGCTAAATATTTACTTACCCAAGATGTAGTTTGTTTCTTCATCTGAACAGATATGTAGAAATTTAGCAATGCATCACTTGCTCACCAACGGATCCTCTGCAGTGAATGGTTTTTATCAACTGTCTGAACTCTTGTTCTGAGGGCACCCATTCACCGCAGAGGATCCATTTGTGAGCAAATGATGTAATGCTAAATTTATCCAAATCTGTGAAGTAACAAACTCATCTACATCTTGGCTGGCCTGAGGGTATGTAAATTTTCAGCAGATTTTCATTTGTGGGTGATAGTTTTAATACACTGTGATTGCAAGAATTACAATCTGTGGGCACTCAATATTTCAGATCAATATATAAGATTTCTTTAAAGGTTAAACAGTCTGTGGGCATGTGGGAATAGATGCAAAATGATCTTGTTTTTCATTCCTGTGTCCCTTCAGGTAACAGATGGCGTCCTTGTATAATGTCATATAAACAGAAGTCATTTCACAAATCTTCAATCTTGTTATAGAAAAAAATATATTTTAACACTTTAATGATATTAGGTTCATTTTTATTAGTTTTGTGTCTTGCACATTATGAATTTGTGCTGTACGGAAATGTACAATTTAAATTTTTTGTGAGCAGTTAGATTATATATTATGTGAACTCATTATGAGCTATTCATGAATGGGTATTATATTTTAATGTCTCAAGCGCAAAGAAGTGTATAACATGACTAGACATTTGTTTCTAATTACATCAATTTTAAGAGACCCCGCAGACACTAAATTAGAGCTCATCTGCATACACACCGTACCACGCATGCAAGCTGCATTGTTGCTCTTCTCATAAATGAGAGGACAATTGAACAGAAGAGGAGACATCCGGAAAGACAAAAAAAAAAAAACTGCCAGTGCCTTTATTTTCAGCTGTCACTTATAAAATTGGTAAGAAGAATGATTGTCTTTATCACTGAAAACTCTATCATGTTTGTATTTCTTTTCATACACTGGGAGAGGTCATTTCCACTGCCTGGTACATTGTGTCAGTCAGCAGAGAGGAAACACGATGTCTTTTCTTAAAATAATGGTTGTCATCAGTGCTGAATTCTAATTTGCACATTACTGTTTACAGTGTGGTTTCAAATAGCATGCAGACAGTCACTTCAGTCAGTTCCATATCTCTTGGAGAACATGAACCTAAATGTGAAATGTGTTTTATTTCCTGACAGAAGTAATGAGACTAGATCAGTACAGAACTGTTTATTGTTATTAACTGTTTATTGTAACTTTATTTACCCAGGTTGATGCCACAGAGAATTAAATCTCTTTTACAAGATAGACCTGCACAGAGAAGACAGCAACCACATTCAGACATCATTAAAGTACTCATAGAAAATGAAATTATACAGTGCTTTAAACATATTCAGTACGGAAATGCGGAAAGGAAACAAAAATAGATAAAAATTCTACATACATGCTACACAGTAGCTCTTTCTGCTTTTCTACATCAGGAGGTGGCGACAAGTTACTGTTATTATAGGTGAATCATTGAATTAAATATTATATTATATTATATTATATTATATTATATATTTTTCTTAAGGAAGAGTATGATGTGCTTATAGCTCAAGCGAAACTGAAAATAAAATCCATTATTTATTATTTTATTAAAAACTATTTAATGTGTGCTAACAACAAGAACTGTGCTACTTAGAGTTAAATGCTTTGCACATACAGTCTAATGAGAACAATCTTAGATCAAAACTTTTTTTAAGACCATAAAACAATGTCACATGAAAATTAGTCCTTGTTCCTTTAGTTTTAGAACAAAAACATATCACAGAAACAAATTTTCTGCAAAGGATATGAGTGCTGATTAATTGGTCCCTGCTTATTCTGAACATGTTGGTCCTAAAATGTCACTAACGTTAAAGGGGCATTTTGTCTGGTACAACCAAATTGTGTATTAGATGTCTGTAATGCCTACGTGGCATAATATTACACTGTTGTGGCCACTGATATAGAATATAATGTGCAAGACATAATTATTTTTGAAATGTTGTCATTGTAATGGCTAAAAATACTCTTCACTGGGACTCTGGAGTGGTATAGCAGATTTGTGAACACAAGTTTCTTTACAAGCTGTGGCAATGTTGAGGGTCTGAAGCTAATGTTGTTGACGCTTGCAAGCCAAGAGCCAATCCATCAGGCGGAGGTCGGAGGAAAAAACAACGACGGCAAGGTACTTCATCGTTTTAAAAGGCTATTCATCACAGCAGTCGCTGCTGTCAGCTTCTGCTCCAATATTTCCAGGGGAGGAATCAGGAACTAGCCAGACTCCTTCCTCAGTTTCCCCAAGAAGAGAAACAGCACATCACGAGTTTGCCAGATGCCAGGAAGAGTCGCTGTCTCCTGTGTGCTCTCACACACTCAAAAGCACACACTCTCAGTAGTTGTTTTCCCATGAGCCCTGAGGGTGTGTGGGCCACACGCATGTGTTTGAGAGAGAAGAGCAGATAAGCAGGGATCAAAGAGCCATTGCGAGCTTTACAGCCTCACAGAGAAACTGAGCTGGATGCAGTTCCAAAACAGACAACAGACAACGCCGCTTCTCTGAATACATACAGATATTTTTTATAGCATCTAGTTCTGGTTCTTTTTGGCATTAGTCTGTTTTAGGTTTACAATATTGTTTAGTATGAATGTTTGAGATAGAGATTACAACATTTGCATCACTCCAATGGTCTGTTTGCATTTTCCAAACAGATTTTTTAGATCATTACACCAGTAGGTGGCAACGTGTGAAACATTGACTAATTTATTCAACCGATTCGTTTTAAAATGTTGATTCATTTGGGAAAGTGTAATGTCTTTATGAATGAGTCATTGAATCGTTCTCCAAACCGATTTGTTCAAAAACAGAATTATTTTGGAATGAAACTTCAGTGCTTTGTGTAGCAGCTTTATCTGAAACTATTTTTCCTAGCGAAGCAAAAAAGACGAAGGCACTGAATATATTGTGTCTAAAATATAATTTACTCAGTATTAACTAATTATTTATTGAGCAACTTGTCTCAGAAATTTTGTTTCCACAGTCCAAGTTGCCACTGCACAGTTCTAGCATGAAGTTTATGTGTTTGGCCATTGCACTTCAAGTGTCAAGTTCAAAGAAGTTAACTTTTTAAAATGCATCTCTCTAGACTTTTTGTTATTTTGCATTCCACTGCCCTGCCTCACACAAAAACAGGTTCTGTGTGTGTGCTATTGCTTTAAAATTCATACAGGTTTTTTCAGCACAATATTTTAGGATGTGATTCACTTTTTTGCTCTATTAAATAATCTATATAATATCAAACAGTGTAGTTCTAGGCCTATATAAAACATGTGCAGTTCAGTGATGCCAAAAATCCTCATCATACGGATCGTGACTGTCCCTTAAGTGAGCTTAAAGAGAAGACAGACCAGTATTAGTTATGCTCCATGGTCAATAATGCTCAGTAGCTCACCTGAATCCCTCTCATGCAGAATCAACTCCTTAAGTTGCAAACCACTGAAGCTTGCAAAGTAAGACTGAATATGCCTTATAAGTAAGTTTCAGCAAAATTTAAACATTGGTGTACCTCAGCATGTCAGAACTGTATTTTAAAAAGAAATGTAGCCTACTTTCAAAAGTGAGTCCTCGTAGGGCCATTCTTGAATGTTATATTTAACATTCATCTTATTTGCAGCCTCTGTGATAATCTCTTATGATCCTTTATCATGCTTTACAAAATAAAAAGGACTTCTTATAGTCTGTAAGATCATAGTAAATTGCTTTGTTGCTACTTACAGAACCTCTTAAATAGAAGCACATTTTAAAGGAATAGTTTACATATAAAAATTAAAATATGCTGAAATTTTACTCACCTTCAGATGTAAAAGACTTTGTTTTCCATTGGAACAGATTTGGAAAATTTAGCATTACATCACTTCTCACCAGTAGATCCTCTGCAGTGAATGGGTGCCGTCAGAATGAACGCCTGATCAAAACATCACAATAATCCACAAGTAATCCACACGACTCAAGTCCGGTAATCAACATCTTGTGAAGTAAAAAGCTGTGTGTTTATAATAAAAAGAATCAATCAAACCAGTTCTTCTGGATGTATGTAAGTATGAGTCCTCTATCCGTAATAGTGGAAAAGGACAAATATATCAGTGGACTTTGATGTGAGAAGAAAATAGGGGATGGAATTTTTCACTGGAGGAAGTGAATAAAAGGATTATACTTCACAAGACATTAATTGATGGGTGCGTGTCGATTATTGTGATGTTTTTTTTTTTTTTTATCAGCTGTTTGAACTTTCAGTTTTGACGGCATCCATTCACTGCAGACAACCCAATGGTGAGCAAGTGATGTAATGGTAAATTTCTCCAAATCTATGTCTTGGATGGCCTCAGGCAGGGTCAGATTATGATGTGGTGGTCCGGAGGGAACTGTATTTCGGCTGGGCCCCCCTCTGGTCTGCCCTGGGCACATGCCCGGCAGGCCTGTGCGTTAATCCGGCCCTGGCCTCAGGGTGAGTACATTTTCAGCAGATTTTCATTTTTGGGTGAACTATTCCTTTAATGGATATAGTGCTTTGAAAAATCATGTAGCTTATTTTGTCTGCTCTTCCCAACAATTAGGTCACCCCACAAGTAATAACTATGCCTAAAATTACATGACAGTCACTTTCCAGCAATACATTTCCAATTCAAGGAAAAATAAATGTTTGTGGGGTTTTAATCTAATTGCAGATCAGTCAAACATCCAACATCTTAGATCCTAAAATCTCACATTGTGTCCTAATTTCTGACATCTGTAAGACATATAAAATTAGACATTTCTGTTGCTTCTAGCCTTTAGTACACAGAGAGTAAAACTACCTGTGGCTGTTTCTTAATCTACAGTTATTCTGTGCATGTTTCGTTTTAACACCAGTCTTGCAATACATAAGCAATGGCCTTGAGTTTAAAAGCTATGCGCCTCTTACACCATTTAACTTTTGCCTCTGGTACCAAAGCAGGAAATGAGGTCATGACTGGTGTGGCGTTGGCTCGTGTGCTCCTGCTGTCTGTTCATCGACTGTCTGGACGTGTGTAAATCTGGCGTGTGTTTATTGATCCGTTACACCACCGTTAGCCCCTTTATCAGCCGTGAAATGGCCTTCTGTCTGCCTACCTGGCCATGTCTGGCAGTTTAATTCCTTTGGGTGGTAGAATAAGCTTGATTCATTAGTGCAATAAAAGTGCTTTAGAACACAAAACACACAAAGCTAACAGAATAATAAATCAGCATGAGAAAACAAACTGTTATGATAAAATGATTTTTCTTTTTTTAACCTCAGAACAATTTGTAGAATGATTTTTAATCATTTAAAATATTGCAATCGATTTAGGTTCACAGAGATGTATCATTTTGGTTTGTAAATATAACAAAGGGTTTGAGCTACAAACTAGTATAAGCCATGTGGATGAAAATAAGGTGATGAGTTTTAAATTACAGCAGAAGAATGTTCATTTTTGAATGGACCATTTTGAATTGAACTCAGTTGGATTGAATCTGTGCACTCACTGTATTGTCAGCTACTTTATAATTTTTTTTTTTTTTTTGAACAATTTTTCAGTACTGAATAAAATATGTTTTGTAATCAACGTATTGTTTCCTCGATGCTTTGGTGACAAAATGCCACATAGACTGTTGAGTATTATTCTGTTGAATTGGATGATTGTCACTGCACTACCCGAATTGGTGGCATATTCATATGAATTTGTACAATCTCACGTCTATATTTTTTATGATCTGCTTTTGCACTACCACATAACAAATTGCACACATTTTCCTCCTACAGTACTTTCCAAAACTACCGTTTCTCATGAGATCAAGTTATTCCTGGAGATTATATATAAAATGCTGCTTTAGATTTTTAGCCAAAATTACGTCTCTTATAAAGCAGCATAATGTTTCTGGCTACTTTTGGAACAGTCTTTGCATATGAAATGTTTCTGTAGGCAGCTTAGTGGGATTTAAAACTGAGTCTGTATATCAATGTATAAAAACGCTATATTCTTTGACTGAAGTTTGAAGAAAGCCTTTAAACAGCAGGAGCAGGATTTTCTTTTTTCCTGAAGCATAATATCACTCTTTGTTGAACCTGTTTAACACAAGCAATCTGTTCATTTAAACAGAGAGCTACAGACATTCCTGAGGCTTCACGCTGCTCCAGGATAATTCCAATTTGAATCATGGTCAAAAGGAATACAGAAGAAACGCTGCAGTGGTGGCTGCTTGTCTTTTCGAAGCTGCAGGTTGTGAGGGTATCAAGTGTAATCAGTTCTTTGATTAAGAGTGAATTGGGGGGAAATCAGTTTGGGGTGCTTCAGATGAAAAGGATGCAGGATTTAATTGTGCCCGCAGCGGTTGAACACTTTTCTGAAGTGTGTTACCTTTTCACGCCAGTGAGAACAACTGGCCGTAGGGTTCTCATTATGCCATTATGTTTAATTTGCATCAGGGGTTTTATGAATAGTCTCGACTGAGAACATGTATTTTATTTTTTTCCTCACCCACTGCTACAGTGCCAGCTGTGGTGTGAACTTTGGTGAAGGAGCTAATCAAATGCCTTGACATGATGTTATGATGAATAATGAATTGTCATAACAAATGATGCAGCAGACGTGCTGCCTTCAATCATGTTTTCTGCTTTTTTTCTTACTTAAGGTCTAAATCGCTTTTCATATGACTGAATGTACATACGGTTTTGCCAAATAATACACAATATTATGACAATCATAAATTACATTTCTGATTTTTCAGCTTTTATTCATGTCAGTTTAACACAATAGTACTAGTAAAAAAAAATTCTAGAAGTCAGTTATAAGGTTAAAAACTAAAGTTTTGCATTGGATAACGCATGGGAGAGTCAACACTGAAATGAGCATGCTTTTTCTTGTTTGGACTAGTTTTTGGATGACTGCCATTGTGTGCTATTCAAGCTTCTTTTGGTCTTTGCATATTTGTTTATATATTAACAATTCAAATATCAATGAAATCAAAGGCAGAATAGCTTTGGAGTTTAGGGAGTGGGACTGTGAGTAGTTTTGATATTCTATGTTTGAAGTTTGCTCATTTGATGGAAGTTGTTACAAACATTAACTTAAGGCTCTGATAACCCTAATGTTTCCTTGGAGATACATTTGTTCATACAAATTGGGAGGGAGCGGTCTTTAGCTGGACACAGTTCAATTGCACAATGTTTTACTTGTTAAAAATGTGTTTTTTTAACATAAAATGACCATGTAAACTCAGTTCAAAGATGTTATGTAGCAGAAACCTAAATGAACTAACCATCATTCAGTACCATAATGGTAACACCAAAATGCCAACATTACAGAAGCTCTTTTAAATCCCAACTTAACAGAACAATAAATAGAATATGGAAACTATGGAAAGTCAAAACCATAACAGGGTTGGTGCTCATTTTACAAGGCAAATGTAAATATGTTCTTAAGAATCGGGCCAAGATGATGTGGGAAACAACAATGATCATTTTCGACTTCCACATCTCACAATAAAAACTAAAATGTTTACCCTTATTTTCATTTATTAAAAAAAACAAAAAAACACACACATACAATAACACTTAATTTTAACATTTACTCTTCTCATCCAGCTCCATGCAAAGCATGCTGGGAACTACAAATCCCTTGCCCAGTTTCAGTTAATGCCAACAAATATGATTCACGTATTCGCAAAACAAATGGATTAAGTAAACATCTGTTTGACAAATTGAACTGGATTGCGCACAATTATATTAAGTTTGGAAATTGTGTTGCATTAACTCAATTCAATTAAACCATGAGCCAAGATGATTTTTGTAGTTTGTAGTTTTGTTTCTGTTTCTTAAAGCTTCTTCTGTCATATTTAGTGAATAATTCATGCAGTCACCAAGAGCTGGCAACAAAATATCTAAAATATTTTAGAGAAAAACAGGTGTTTATTTCAAACTCTTCAGTGCAAATAAATGTCGATACCATTCTGTGCTGTTTCTATGGTTACACCTGCACAAAGTGTAATGCCACAATTGTTTAGTTATTAATGATACACTCTAAAAAAAAATGCTGGGTTAAATATGGACAAACCCAGCCACTGGGTTGTTTTCAATGTTCAAATGTTTAACCCAACCTTCTGGGCAGTAACCCAATCGCTGGGTTTGTCCATATTTTACCCAGCGCTGGGTTGTATTTAACCCAGCACTTTTTAGAGTGTACTTTACACAAAGTAAAGCATATGGAGTGTCAAAACCATATCTATAAACAGCTTTGGTGCTCATATTTTATAAGGCAAATGTAAATGTGTTCAAGAATCAGGTCAAGGTGATGTGGGAAACAACTTTGATGATCAAACCAGCCCAAATTATTCATAATTCACAGCACTGTGAGGAACAGCTGAAGAATCTGCATGTGCTGAAATATGATGGCTTTTGAGCACCAAGAGACTTGCATAGTTGCATCTAGAATCCATACAGTGGGGTACAGAATTAAATGTCACATCTAATTTTAGTCTAAACCGTTTGAAGGTTATCTGATGAGAAATCAGATTTTAGGTGGATTAAAACTTTCACAAGTGCTTTGGAAAATGCTCTCTGCTCCTAACCCACCCATCTTAAGACCCCTGGTTTTCGACAAGATTGATTAGATGAGTCACCCTCCTACAGGAGCAAGACACACTTAGCACACTGTGATCTGTGGTGATGTTAAACGATTAGCCTCTACTGAAGGGTGGGTCACCCCTGGGGCATGAATGAATGATTTAAGCAGGTTATTAGCCAGTTTTGTAGATGCATATTAGAGGTCTGGGGAAAAGTCAATACAGCTTTTCTGTCACAATGCAGATACACTATTGCCTAGTCTAAGTATTGTAATAACTGTTGTCATTATCTTACAATCTGAAGGTGCTGTTTAGTAGTAGCTATAAAAAACAGAGCCATCTGTTCATTTGTTTTCTGCTCTTTGTTTCCTTTGTTACCTTTTCACAAATTCACAAATGTTGATTATATATTTGTGGTAACACGTTTAGACACCATTTGTATGAGGCGTCTGATGGCAATCCACCTGTATGTGGCATAATTGGTCTGAAATGCCCCATACTGTCAATGCCAAATGCCAGTTGCTCTGGCCCTACATGTATATATTACATTACAGATGGCTTGTCAGCAGTGGGGTTATTGTTTGACTGTCATACCTTCTGGTTTCAAGCATGACTTGCTGCATTCTGGACCATCCATGTCTGACCTTTCCACCAAAAATACCTAAGCCTTTACATACCATTCTTTCTGTTTAGGAGTTATATTGATGTTGTGCTACAAATTTCTGCCATGAGCACAGATGATAGCAAGTAACACAATAGAAACAGGTTAAACAATAATAAACATGGCAGGCAAGCTGGAACTATATACTACAGTTGTTTTTTGAAAGAAATTAATGGGTTGTTAATAGCAAGAATTGGACCTTAAAATAAAGTGTTACTGAACAATTTAAATGTTAAATGTTTTTTTTTTTTTTATATAGACATTATAAATGTTTTACTGTCACTTTTTAACTATTTAATGCATCCTTGCTGAATAAATATTAACTACAGCTTTTGCCTTAATAAACTACTAACTTGTTGGTTATTAATAATTAGTTAAGTAGTTGTTAAGTTTAGGTATTGGGTAGGATTAGGGATGTAGAATATGGTCATGCAGAATATGTGCTTTATAAGTACTAATAAACAGCCAATGGCCCGGTTTCACAGACAGGGCTTAGACTAAGCCAGGATTAGGCCATAGTTCAATTAGGACATTTAAGTAATTTGTATAAACATGCTTAGAACAAAACATTACTGGTGTGCATCTTGAGACAAAACTAAGGCACTGATATATTTTAAGATCAGTCAGTGCAAGTTTATTTCAGTTGAAACAGCTCTGACTTACATTTCAGTCTAGGCTTAAGCCTTGTCTGTGAAACCGGGGGAATATGTTATTAATAGGCATGCTAATAAGCAACTAGTTAATAGTGAGAATTGGTCCCTGTACAAATTGTTACCAATTTTTCTATTTCAAAGAAATTCTGTTCTTTTGAACTGTCTTGTCGTCCTTAAAAAAATGTATCATGGTTTCCACAAAAATATTAAGCAGCACTGTTGTCAATATTGATAACAACAACAAAAAAAAATTCTTGAGCAAATTAGAATGATGAACACTGAAGACTGGAGTAGTAACTGCTGAAAATTCAGCTTTGCCATCACAGAAATAAATTACATTTAAAATATATTCAGATAGAAAATAGTTATTTTAAATTGTAATAATATTTCACAATATTTCTGTTTATCTTTGATCAAATAACTGAAGCCTTGGTAAGCATAAGAGACTTCTTTCAAAATATTAAAATGTCTTACTGACCCCAACTATATTACAGTGAAATGTAAACCTATATCCAACTATGAATAACCAACCTTAAACCGTTTCATTTTTACAGTCAAAGCGAATCAGATCAAACTTGCTCTGATTTAACTCAACACACAAAGTATGCTGGGTAACCAGCAATGGCAAAATATTTAGTTTTTTTTAAAGGCTGAATGCTTTTGTGATATTCGAGGTACATTCAAACATACTAGCTGAGCACAAAACACAAGCACACCCTCTACCTCCCGGTGTTTCTCAGGGCCCCATGACAGTGCCAGCACTGCTGTTATGACAAGACCTCATAAATCACCTCATCTCCTGCTGGTAGCAGTCACAATTGTGTCCTTCTCACAATGTTGTGTGCTTTGTGTGTGTTTGAATGAGAAGGAAAGGTTGCCTACATAGGTCACATCTCAGCCTTTCCCTCAAGTATCTTAAAGGGACAGTTTACCCTAAATTGAAGGTTTTTATCATTTACTCACCCTCATGTCTTTCCAAATCTGTTTTTCTGCACAAAGAAAAACCTAACAGTGAAATTTACTAAATGACACTGGTTCATTTCACTCAAATATAACCAAAAGTTAGTTGTACTTAACAGAATGTGTTGTACGAGATTAATATGGGGGAGATCTGTAAGTGCTAACTGAGCTAATGTCATTTTATCCTTTCAATGGTTTTGCTTATTTCAGTTACATTTTAGCTACAGAATGTCGGAATAGTTTTAATT